>CAUYRH010174017.1:0-21950 GCA_963574655.1 Perodicticus potto
AATCTTTGGTCATTTTCTCTTTGAATTCATTGAAATCTTGAGACATCTTTTGGGTCATCTTTTGGATTACTGCCTGAAACTCTAATTCCATCTTTTCTTCCATTCTGCTGATCTTATTTGCTATCCAGACTCTGAATTCAACTTCTGACATCTCAGCCATTTGCTTATGCAAGGGATCTTGTGCTATATCTACCTTGTCGTTCTTTAGGGGAGTTGATCTACTCTGATAATTTATTTTGCCAGACGTTTTTTGTTGATTCTGCCTCAACATTATTTTTCACTGTTGCCTATGACCATCCTCACAGTTGGGGGGTGTCTCTCCCAGATCAGACCCCAGCAGGATCTCTCTGTTGCTGCTGGATCTTCATAGGTAGTGCCCCACCCAGGGAGTTCTGGCTGTGGGAGCAGCTCTGTGTGTGGCGCCCAGATCAAGCAGCAGAGCGTGGCATGTGCCTCTAGAAGTCCCTGGCTGGGAGGAGGACTCCAGAAGGAGGGCACGGTAAAATGGCCTCCTGAGTCCCTGGCCAGACAGGCAGGGCGGTGAGGAGGCATAGAGAGTCAGGGAGGATGCCGGTTGTGTGGCCCCCAGAGTTCCTGGCCCGGGCAGAAAGGCGGAGGCCTGGCAGGTTCCCGGTGTAGTCCCTGGGTGGAGTGGCTGCCAAATGGAGACTGCACAGGCATCACGGTGGAGTCCCTGGCCACAGCAGGCAGTGAGAAAAGGCCAGGTGGAGTCCTTGGCTGCTGCAAGTGAAGGTCTGAGTCCCTGAAGGTGCAGATCAGAGCCGCACAGGGGTCCTGGCGGGGTCCCTGGCCATGGCAGGTGGAGGGCCAAGGCCCTGCCTGGCACAGATCAGAGCCTCCAGAGGGCAGAGTTCCTGGCTGCGGCTTGCAGTGGGCCAATGCCTGGAGAGGCGCCAATTGAGGCCACACAGGTATCCCTGTGGAGTTACTGGCCATTGTGAGCGGCAGGCCCGGGGCATGGATTGGAGCTGGGTGTGGGTCCTGGAAGAGTACCGCCTGCTGCAGGCAGTGCACAAATCTGTGCCATGCAGGATTTCAGGTGGATTCCCTGGCTGCAGTCTGTGATAGTTGAGGATCATGCAAGGGTCCCTGCAAGTTCCTGGCCGCTGCTGGCGTCGGGCCAAGGCCCCAAGTGGAGCATGGATCGGAGCTGAGTCGGGGTCCTTCCAGAGTCCCTGGCAGAAGCAGATGGCTGCCGAGGTGGGGAGGGGCACAGATCAGCACTGCAGGGAACTCCCGCGGAGTTCCTGGCTGCTGCTGGCAGCGGGCCAAGGCCAGTGGGTTTCCAATCTGGGCCACACAGGGGTCTTGGCGTAGTTCCTGGCCACTGCCACAGGGTGCCCAGGTCCCTGATCGTAGCCTCTCAGGGATCCCAGCAGAGTCCCTGACTGCAGTGGACAGAGGGCTGAGGCCAGGCTGGGCACAGATCAGAGTCCCATGGGAGTTCCAGCCAAGTTCCTGGCAATTGCTGGCAGTGTGTAAAGACCGAGGGGGTGCTAATCAGCCTGCACGGGGGTCCCAGTGGAGTTCCTGGCCACTGCAGGTGGCAGGCCAAGGCCCGGGGCACGGATTGGAACCGTGTGGGGGTTCCAGTGGAGTCCCTGGCCTGGGGGCTGGTGGGGGCTGGGTGGGGCCCTGGAGTCTCTTACCTGGCCTGCCGCCTGGTCCAGAAGATGGGGTGAGAGGGTGCTGCTCAAGTCCTCCTCCCTCAGTTTCAGCAGTGGTCAGGCTTCTGGTGCGTCAGGTAAGGGGGGGAAGGGTGTCCCTGGAGTAGAGGGTGTGGAAGCCTTCAAACCCACTCACATCTTCCTGACCCATGGGCTCTGCTGATTTTCATCGCTCTCTCACTTGCATGTTGGACCCATCACCAATCCATCACCAACTCGGGAGAAGCGCTCTGGCTCCCTCCAACCGCTACGGAGAAAACCCCACCTCTCACACATGCACTGTAGCGCCTTTGCCCCTCTGGTCTCCATGGGTGCGCATCTGACCCCAATATATACTGTTTGGAGTAGAGAAAATAAATCATAGTTAAAAAAATAAATTCCTTCTTAGGTAAGGTAACAGAACATATGTGTATATCTCACATGTAAGCTAACATTTTATTTATTCTGGATTCAGATTCTAATGGCTAAACCAGTGAGTGGCTAAAGTTTGGTAACATATATTTCCAGAGCTTACACTTCTCTGAAGAAGTGCTTTAAAAATGACTTTATATAAAGCTGAAAAATAGCCTGTGCAGTAAAAATAGGCAGTTAATGTTATCCCTGTAATAGAAAAGGAGACAACATGAGAACATGAGGTGAATCTTGATTCTAAAGTACCATTCTAAAATTAAGCTACACCATGTTAATTCCAAAATTCATAAAATTATCATAAATTGATTTGTAATATCAAAATTACTGAATCTAAAGGAAAAAATTAAAAATTTTATTAGTGAAGTACAAGCATATTGGAAATGTAAATCTAAATATGGCATTTAATGGAACAATTTAGTGCGTCTTAAATTCAATTGAGTGAATTAAAATAAAAATTCTAAAAGCAGCATTAGCATTATAAAGGAAAAGAGGTCCTTGTCTTTAGATATTACATGCTATTTATTCTATCACATTAAGTGCATAGTAATGAGGTATAATTACAAAAAATACATATTAATGCAATAAAATTTAAATATACAATGCTGTAATCTTCTTAGATTTTAAGTAACATCAACCATATCCTATTATATTCTTGGATTTCCTATCAAAACAGGTAATGAAATTTGATAGCTTTCATTTAAAAGCACTAGAGAATAACCTAGATTATATTTTAAATAAACTACTACACATTGTCAATATATATAATGATTTAAAGTTCCTTCAAAAATGAAACTCTTTAAGGTTTTAATTATTGCTACTGTTGAAATGGAGCATTAATTTTTCTCTAAATCATTCCCCTAAAAATATCTCTATAAACTTCAATCTAAAAATATGTCTCATAAATTTTGCAGCTTATAGGAATAAATGATAGTATTTTTCAAGGTCAGAAAATATAAATATTACATATATTGAAAACTAAATGCAGAACACATACACCCCACACACAATTATCCTAAGCAGTTCCTGCTTTTCCTCAATCCTTCAAATGTACTCATGTCAGTCTTGTTATGTATTTTTCTTTTATTCTTTTCTTTTTTTCTTTTTTCTTGAGACAGAGTCTCACTATATCACCCTGGGTAAAGTGCTGTGCTGTCACAGCTCACGGCAACTTCAAACTCTTGGGCTTAAGTGATTATCTTGCCTCAGACTCCCAAGTAGCTGGGACTACAGGTGCCAGCCAGAACACCTGGCTATTTTTTGGTTGTAGTTGTTATTGTTGTTTGGCAGGCCCAGGATGGATTCAAACCCGCCAGCTCCGGTGTATGTGACTGGTGCCCTAGCCACTTGAGCTACAGGCGCTGAGCCTTGTTATTTGTATTTTTCATGCAGAGTTCACAAAACATTCAATCCTTTAACCATGACTTTGATCATTAGGGGGAATGTTGAAAGCTATTTTCTTAAGAAAACTACTTTTTAAAGTGGATACACAATTCTCAAACTTAAGATTTGAGATTTTTGTACAGAATCATGAACAATAAGATATGTTAGGGTCATTGTTATAAAATATATTGCTGTTTTAATTCAAATGTTTTGCACAGTATTTACATCAAAGTCAAATTAAAGATTCCAAATAGCAGTGAAATAAAATATGCATGTGCTTTTTAAGCAACAGAGGATACCTTATGCTATGGCTATCTTCTGTTTTTTTGTGTAGTTTTAATATAAATCTAAAATATAACTCCAAATGAAATGCATTATTTTACAGTTTAACCCTCAGGAACAAATGTTTTAGAAAAACTACATGTAGTCAAACAATCATGCCAACAATCATAGCCACATTGAGATTTCTAATAAAAATAGACAAATTTACATCTATTTCCTTCCATGTTATTATTTGTTGCTAATTAAAAGTAATTTTTGTGTTGGTAATTTTAATAATAAAGAAAGATACTTGTGAAGTTATTTCCATCCTATGGCTTATAATGTAAAACAAAACCGTAAAATGGCATACCAAAATCATACCAAAATGAAGTCCTGTACAGGTCTGTATCCCAGTCTTTGTGTGAATTTGTTGTGACTTTGTGTTACAAATTATGTCATTGTGCTATAATATACATAAATATGTGCCATACAGACTCTAAGATTCAAGGCATTTGGGACTATACTTTGAATTCTTAATGCCTAGTATATCATATCAGACATATAATTTATAAATTAATGCTTTATACATGAATGAATGTTTGAATACTATTTTTATGATTATTTTTGCATCTACCAAAATATTTTATAAATCTCTAAGAGGCTAGTCAATAACCTTACTATACACCTAGTACTATGTACTGAAATTTGGAAGGTTTTTCTCTCCATATTAGAATTTACTCGTATGTGTTTCCCTGCTGAAATAATCGATTTTCACCTGATTAAGTTTGGTCCCAAGTGACACCTAAGCTACAGTCCAAAAGCTTCCCAAAACTCAGACAGTTAGGATGGCTATCATAACACATATCCCATTCATAGCAGTTTAGAACCCAGGATTGATATACTATGAAAATCTGCTCTACACTTCCAAATATTTCCTCTTCCATGGGAGCTAAGTCAGAATTGAGTATCACAATATCAGCTGACATTGCCATGGAGAACTTCATCCCAGGTCCTCCAGAAGCACATAAGCCCAGAGCCACAGTGTCCTATCCTTGGTAAACACCACCATCACTAGGAGGCTCCTGTCCCAAAGGCCCCATGAAGACAACAGTTAATGGAAGCTGGTAGAACATGTTTGTGTGAGTGTGTGGTAGGGCTTCCACAATGGCCTACACAGCAACTTTACTTTCTTCTTATTCTGTTTATTCCATTCTTTCTCCCTGCCCTTAATTCCTGTGTAGCCCTGCTTCCTAACATCATCCCTTCTTCCTCTTATCTAAAATAATGGTAGGTCAAATGAATGCATAACATGCATCAGGGCACACTAACCCAGCAGATAATTGCCTGAATTGGAATTCTATCTCTCCAATTCGCAATTGCAATCTTAAACTCACAAACTCTTTTTTTCCACATAAATAAAATGACAGTTTGATATGCATTGTTGTGAGATTCAGTGAATGGTACTCAGTCTGATTCAATAAATTTTAGCTACTTTGATCAACCCAGCAGTCTGCCCCTTATCTTTAGGGGTGCATTCCAAGATACCCTTTGGATGCCCCAAACCATGGAAAGCATCAAATCCCATACATACTATGTTTTTTCCCTATACATACCTATGATTCAATTTAATTTATAAATTATGAACAGTAGAAGATTCACAATAATAACTAATAATAAGATAAAATAATTATGACAATGTGCCAGCATCACTACTTTTGCATATTGAGGCCATTAGTGGGTAAATAAGGGATGATTAAATATAAGCACTGTGATACTGCGGCAGTAAATCTGATAACCCAGGAAGCCACTAAAGAATTAACTAGTTGGTAACATAGACAGCATGGATATGCCAGACAAAGGTATGATGGTTCATGTCCCAGGTAATACAGAGATGGTTAACAAGAGATTTCATCACACTACTCAGAATGGCATGCACTTTATAACATATTATTCCAGAATATCCCATGTAATATTTTTGGAGTATGTTTGGCTGTAAGGAAGTAAAACTGCTGAAAACAAAACCCTGGATAAGGGGGGACTACTGTACATTTGTGCTTGCTGGTATATTTGTCTGGAAATCTCTACAACTTTCTATACCAAACTATTGGCTTTCAATTCTTACCATACACTTTCTACTTCAGAAGTCTTCCCTGGTCTGATTTTTTTTTTTTAGAGTTTCAGACATTAATAAGATCACAATAGGGTGAGGCAATGTCACACATTTGTTCAACACATTTGCTGCCTCAGTGTTCATTTTAAGGCCTGGCATAGGTTATTTGAAACCCAGTCTCATCCCATCACTGTCAGCCTAGTTAATTCCCTCTCCCACCCACCTCCTCAGCCACCCCTAACCCAGCAGCCTCCACCTGTGTAGTTATTTACATCCTGCACCCCACTAACCCAAAAAGCCCAAAGACCTACTCCTGCTAACCATAATGAAACCTAATGGTAACCCCAGAATCATGTAAATAAGTTCTTTATCTAGTGGATCTACAACTCCCGGGTGGACCTTAACAAAGGCTGTCCCACAGGTCCTCTCTCTCTCTCTCTTTCTCTCCCCATCCACTAGTTAACCTCCCTGCTGCCTCTAAACTTCCCCACCAGTCAGCAATGCTAATTTCTCTGGGATATGTAAGTAATGAATTTCTTCGGCTCCCTACATTTTACTTTCACCTTCTCATTCTCACCTAACCAACACACTCCACATTAACTGTTCTCCTGGTCAGGGCTCTCTAGGAGAATGGTTATTTTGGCCTATGATCAGTCTCAACAAAGAGCTCTGAAAGACCATGTTAAAAAGAAACCATAGCAGGCAGTTACATACATGTTTGTGGATTTCTATTTTGCATTTCTTTCTGGAGAATAACTTACAGAGACAGAAGCCCCACAAGGAAAATGGATGAAGAGTAAGGCAGTCTCCAGTATTTCTGCATCCTTTCTGGTACCAAATTATACAATCACCATTTTCTAACTTCCAACCTCTTATTCCTCTTCCTTTATTACCTTCTTTTGGCATTTACCCTCTACTAATTTAGAAGTTATATCCACTATTTTTACACTTTTAATTGCTACTCCAGATAGTTTACATGCATATTTAAAGTAGCAAAATCTAAGTTAACATCATTGTAAAGGAACTTAGAGAACTTTAACTTCTTTTAAGTATTCCCTCACTAATTGGATGCCATGCTTTTAGTTTTATTATTCTATCTCCAAAATTTACAGGGAAGACAGGGATGCTGCAAAGGCTAGGTTCTTTGTTCCATATCCTCCTTGTTCTTTCTAAGTTCCCCTTTTTATACTGCTAGTTCATTTTCCCAGTCACAAGACGACTCTCTTATACTTTTAGCATTGAATTGGTTACGTTATCAGGGTGTGTTTTAGTTTGTTCTTCCTGGTTCTAAGATTCTAATTTCAGGTAAAACAGGGCTTTTGATGAAAAGAAGATATGGACATTATAGATGTGAGGATATCTGGGCCTAAAAGATTGGCAGGAGCCCCAGGACATGTAAGAAACTCCAGGGATTCACTGACTGTGTCACAATCATGACTTTTGGGGGGATAGGTCAGAACTTCCAAAATGGTAAGGGTTAGGGTTGGATTTGAAACTTGAGATAGTTTTCTGACAGTCATTCCCTCAAATTAACCTTTTCATTACTGAAAATGATGTTTCTCAAACAGATGGTATTTATGATAGATCAAACTCCTGAGTCAATTAAGGTAGTTAGAAGCTCATTGTTCCGTTATTTCAAACTTTCCCACTCTGTTTATCAACATAGAGTATTGGGAGGGGTAAACCTCTTCAATTTCCTCAGAGCACCCCTCGGTGGGTTTTAACTTTCTGCTGCTGTTTTTATGTTTGGACATCATCTAATGTCTGCCTTTATTTTATTTATTTATTTTTTCAATAGTGGTAGCAGGCAAGGAGGAAAGTGCCCTTGACCCTAAAAGGTTTAAATTTAGGAGAGGGGGCTGTGAGGTTTGAGAGGTCAGTTGTTTTAATTATAGATGTCTGACCTAAGCTGTCTTTTGTATTTTCCTTTTTAATCATACTGGATAATTGGTCAGCTAAGTTAACCAGGTTGTTAGTTCTGACTTTGGCCCAATTTGTTATGTGACATTTTACAAGGATAGCTAAGTCATCCATCACCTAGTGAATTTAGGAAATTTGAGCATCATTTTTATTATTTTTAAAGCAATAAGCTGACATCCTGCATCCTGTTTTAACATCTTTCCATAGTGCATGAAATAATGGAAAACTGATCCATCTGGGTTTTGGTGGCTTTCCTAGACTCTATTCCAGTGTACTGTCCTTTGGAACACTTAAAGGATAGTGTTTAACAAGGAAATCGCTCATTCATGCAGTTGCATCCTTGCATCTGTCTTCTTGGTTTTTGACTGGTTGTGCAGTTCTATTGGGCCCTTAGGGGTTAAATGCACTAAAAAATAAGATCACTGTACTTTTCCAAGCCGCTTTTTAGCTTTGGTATCTGCCACCAACATGTGGACAATTGGTAAAGATCTAAATGACCTGGGTCATATCTTCTAAGATTAAATTGATCCCTTGGGTGAATCCAATTAATTTTTCTGAGGGCCAAGAAATTCTTTAACTATGCCTGCAATTCAGCCCTTCACTAGGGTTGATAAACAATTAATGGGATTTCCTAAACTTTACCAGTTCTTTCCAAAATGGGGCAATCATGAGAAAAAACTCCCTTCCTAAAATACTCCCTTCCTGAATTTCCTGGATGCAAGTCCGTTTCTGAGCCAGCAGAGAGCTGGTAGCAGATGAGGGTTTCAAGGCTAAACTCATTGCTACAGTCTTAATTGAACACAGACCAGGCGGGAGAGATGGTAGATTGAAACATAGGCAGGAAGAAGGGCATAGATTTGGCCTGGGAAGTTCAGGAAAGTCAAGATAAAGTGTGGGGGTAGGTAGAGGCACCAATGGGGAAGTAAACACTTTTAAGGATATCTTTAAAGGAGATTAGGTATTTAAGAGTTCTCTGTTAACCTCCTCAAGTTGTTTGTTGGCATCCTGTAGGGAGGTAAGAGAATCCTCTCCTCTCTTACTACTGTGTAAGAACTACTGAAAATAACTTTCCCATTTTGGCTGTTTAGTTTTCTTAACTGTTTTTGTTTGTAGGTATATGCGCTTAGGTATTTTGAAAGATTCCCATTTTAGCCATTGTAATTTGGGGTGAGAGGTCAGGACTACAAAATGGCTGTAAAAGTGCAGAATTCCAGACAGTAAACAAGGTGATTGGAGAATCAAATTCCTCCTGGAACAGACAGGGGGCAAAAGTGGGAAAGGGCTAGATCGTGCCTTGTAAGCTACTGCCCTAGGCACTGAGAACATGTCCCCAAGTCTCACCATGGCCATGTATCAGACCTCGGAATTGAGAGGCTCAAAAACCAAGAATATAAGCTTACAGTTAAATCCAGTAATATTTAGAAATATTATAGAAGCAACGGTTTTATGCTCTTAAAACATCTGAATTTAAATAACAATTTTGAAACTGGTTTCATTTGTCAAAGATTACCATAATCATGTTTTAAAAAAGGCATCCAAAATTTTTATTTTACTGATAAAATATTTGAAGTGCTTTTATTTATTTATTTATTTATTTTTGAGACAGAGTGCTATGATGTCGCAGCTCACAGCAGCCTCAAACTCTTGGGCTCAAGCGATTATCTTGCCTCAGCCTCCCAAGTGGTTGGGACTACAAGTGCCTGCCACAACGCCCAGCTACTTTTCTTTGCAGTTGTCATTGTTTAGCTGGCCCAGGCTGGGTTTGAACCCACCAGCCTCGGTGTATGTGGCTGGCATCATAGCCCCTGTGCTATAGGTGCCGAGCTTTGCTTGCATTTGTTTTTTAAAGCCAATTAATTAGAGGTCTTTTGAATATTTTGGTGATGAAATGTCACAAACGCATGATATATACAGACATATGAATATATAGACAGTGGCAGAATTTACATTTGCCACCTTTAAAATATACATATATTTTATTCAGATTATCAATCTTTTAATTACCAATTTTATTGTCCTAAGCAAGTGTTAGCAAGTAAATTATTTGCCTTTTTTAAAAGAGATGACTTCTATGTGAAATAAGGCAGAGAAATTATATTTAAAAAGCACAGAGCTAAAACTTGAGTCCAAAATATTGTATCATCATTCCAAAAGGAAAAAAGTTGTATGTAAAGTTCTTTCTCAGGAAAATTACCCTATACAAAGGTGAGAGTCATCATATAGATTTGCAATAATGGAAAGAGTTTTTAGTGACTCAGTCTTCCTTCTCAGACATTCTTATAAACAGAAATTTTTTTTATAGGTATAAATTTCTTTCATGGAAGCATTTTAAGATTTCTAAGTAAGGGCCAAGAATAGTGGCTCATGCCTACAATTCCAGTTCCTCGGGAGGCTGGGGTAAGAGGATTGCTAAATAGGTTAATAATCAGATCCAATCTGATCCTTATACCCAGATTTAGTGTGATTCCAGATTCCATGTAGTTTCTTTTGTAACTTTCAAACCAGCTAGAATCACAAGTTTGTTCAAGTGAACTCACAAATTTTTCAGAATCTGAGAGCTGACTTATACACAATCCCCAGTAATGGCCACAATTTGGAAGGTACCTTGTTTGTCC
Organism: Perodicticus potto; assembly: GCA_963574655.1. Lineage (NCBI taxonomy): Eukaryota > Metazoa > Chordata > Mammalia > Primates > Lorisidae > Perodicticus > Perodicticus potto. The sequence continues at coordinate 10,386 of CAUYRH010174017.1, forward strand.
ATATGGTGTTGTTGGGGACTTCTTCAGCACCTACTTCTAACAAATTAAATTTAGCAAAGAACAATCTGCAAATTGAGCAGCTGAATCTGAGCATGTTCAGAGAGCCTCTAGCACTGCCACATGGTTAATGGAGATTCATAAAGAGTACAGTTCAGAATTGGGTAATCAGCAAAAGGGAAGAAGTAGCAAAGGATGGGAGTAAACAGAGCTGATCCCATCAGGACAGACAGCTGACATTTTCACTTCCAGACATTTTAATTAAAGTACTTTTCTAAATAAAACTGATAAGCCTTAACACAGTTTGGAACTTAAGGAAGCACGAGGTATGTTCAAAAAGGTTATAAAAACAGTTTCTATAAAATATAGCAAAACTCACAAAAGGTGCTCAACTATTAGAAAGGAGAGTTTTACTAGCTAAAAACTGAAATTTGTCCCACGTTTCTGTCTGGACTTTCTAGAGTCTCAACTTCTCAGTTGAATATTTATACAGAAATTTCTAAAAGCCCAGAAAGTACAGGACATTAAAAGATATACACTGAAGGAAAGAGAATCAACAAAACTTCCTTTAGTTATATAAATACCACACCAGAAAAAGTTCATTCCCTGCCTAAGGCTTGAACCTAGGACACTGAGATGAAAGAACAGAGGTTTAACCATTAGGCCAGAAGGTAAACTAGCCTCTGAAATTATTCATACTGTAGTAGTGTTCAAAAAGCTTTCATCTTTGTTCTACATCAGATAGTGGTTCCTCAATTATGTCAAGAGAATCTTTAAAGCTAGCCACGAAGAACTTACATGTTCTTTTTACTTCTGATCTTTTCATAACTATAAATGACTAAAATAAAATAGTGCAATAGGCACAAATGCAGCTCCACACGATGAATCTAGGTACTTCCCTCCTACTGAGTGCTGCCTGATATACTCCTTCCACAGTGAATCTCAGCAAGATCCCAGCATGAAGGCTCTCAGTGCTGTTATACACAGTCCTCTGACTCTATTATAGAAAGTCATCACACACATATAGATGCACACACATACATGCACATATATGTGGACAAAAGTTCTTACAAGGTGAGTCAAATCAAATAAATAAATAAATAAAAATATCCCCTCATAACCATCTAATGGAGAAAAATTCACCTGAGAAGTTTCTTACCATATAGGGAAAGCTGACCAAGACTCATCAGTCAATCAGGAGGAGCAATATGGGGTTGCTAAAGACATCTTCCAGTTCCAGAAACCATTTCTCTACTATAAACTGGTCCAAGTATCATGGGTCTACAGTGTCCCACCTGTAGGGATGGCACTCAATATGAAAGAATTGTAGATCTGCTCTATCAGTAAAAGATAGCCAAACCGTGGCAACTACCCAAATTGGTGATCCCGGATGAGCCCCAAATTTGTGGGAAGCTAGCAGTCCCTTTTCTTTTCCTTGGGAAAGAGGCAAGTAGAATAGATGAGGTAAAGATTCCTTCAGGTCAAATCATAAGACTGGATAACATATTCAAACTCTTTACTGAAGGATATGGTTTCAGAGGAAAGCTTAAAGCTCAAATGCTTTTCTGAGATAGAAATAGGAGATAGAAAAAGAAACATGAACACTGCCTTCAGCAACTGCTACTCTCAGAGAGAAGGAATCCTCAACTTCAGTCTGACTTCACAGAGAGGAGAGAGGACAGTCTCTAATTCAAGATCCAAGAAACTAGAGAAATACTGAGAGTGGGGCCTACAGCCTGGCTCAGAGGGATTTGTTCCACCACTAGGACTTTGGTGAATACCTTACAGCAAATCAGAAATCCTGGAAACTAAGGCCAAAGTCACTTACCAGAACAGAATATTGGAAGAGAAGCAGTGGTGTCCTGTGGTGGATGAAGAGCCAGCAATGGAAAGGAGATATTTTGTGCAAGTTCCCTGGTAAAGGAGGAGTCATAAGGTAATGGCACAAAATGTTAAAATTGAAGGTATTGCAAGGGATAAAAGGGATTCTGGTTAAACTGACCTAAAAGAATTCTTCCTGAAGTTAGGCCAGGATAACCAGATGTCACTTGAATGATGGTGGAGGATGATGAAGCAGATCAGATAATCTAGCCTGATTAGATACAGAAAATGGGGGATGAGGGTTGCAAAACTGACTTAAAAGAGTTCCTGCTAAATCTGGATTTTATTAAAAAGTACCCTAGATGACAGTTCAGGAACACGGCTGAAGTTGATGAAGAAAAGGATCATCAGCCTTTATTATCTCTATTTGCTACATTTCTGGATTTTTGTCATCCTGATGAGTATTTTTTTTTTTTATTCAATGTTAATATGAGGGTATAAACAACAAGGTCACAATATTTCCATATGTTAGGTAGAATTTCTCTTGTAGTAGTGTCCCAAACAGAAAAGGTGCCAATACCCTACATAGTGTTCATTAAGTGGGAGCACACCAGTTCTTTCCGCTCCTCACCCTCCTCCTTAATTTCTTGTTCCCCCCAACTTGAATTGATTGAGTTTTTCTCTTATGTGGACATGTATTAGATTATCTACTGGCTTCATATTAGTACTGAGTACACCAGATTCTTGCTTTTCATTCTTGTGATATTTTAGTAAGAAGAATGTGTTTCAACTCCATACTGGTTAATATAAAAGATGTAAAGACTCCATCTTTTTATGACTGTATAGTATTACATGGTATACATATACCACAGCTTGTTAATCCATTCCTGGGCTGATGGGCATTTACATTGTTTCCACAACTTAGTGATTGTAAGTTGAGCTATGATAAACCATCTAGTGCAAATGTCCTTATGATAACTTTTTTTTTCTTCTGAGAAGATGACTAGTAATGAGATCACAGGATCAAATGAGAGGTCTAATTTGAGTTCTTTTATAATTCTCCATACATCTGTCCAGAAAGGTTATATTAGTTTGCAGTTCCATCAAAAGTGTAAAAGTGTGACACTCTATGCACAACCGCAGCACCATCTGCAAATTTGGGACTTTGTGATGTAGGTCATTCTCAATGGGGTTAGAGAATATCTCAGGTTGGTTTTGATTTGCATTTCTCAGACAATCAGGGACAATGAGCATTTTGTCATATATTTGTTAGCCACTAGTTTGTCTTCATAAGAGAAGGTTCTGTTTAATGTCTCTTGATAGATGGTATTGTCTGCTCTTTTTTGTTGTGGATTAATTTGAGCTCACTGTAGATTCTAGTTATCTATCCTTTGTGAGTTTCATAATATGCAAACATCTTTTCTAGTTATGAAGGTTGTATATTAGATTTAATTGCTGTACTCTTAGCTGTGCAGAAGCTTTTCAGTTTAATTGCGTCCCATTTGTTTATTTGTTTATTTTTGTTGCTGCAATTGCCATGGAAGTCTTCTTCAAAAAATATTTCCCCAGGCTAACATCCTCAATATTTTTTCTCACACTTTCTTCTAGGATTTTTATTGTTTCATGCCTTAGATTTAAATCTTTTATCCATCTTGAATCAATTTTTGTAACTGGTGAAAGATATGCATCCAGTTTTAGTCTTTTAGATGTGGTTATCCCGTTCTCCTAGAATAATTTATAAAATAGGTATTCTTATCCCTAGTGTATGCTTGTGTTTCATTTATCAAAGATCAGATGGCTATAAGAGACTGGTTTTATCTCTTGGTTTTCTTTTAAGTTCCATATGTCTATGCTTCTATTTTTTGGACTAGTACCATGCTGTTTGGATTATTGTGGACTTGTAATATAGCATAAAGTCTGGTAGGGTGATGCCTCTGACTTTGTTTTTATTACTAAGAATTGCTTTAGCTATACAAGGTTTTTTCTGATTCTATATAAAACCAAGAAACATTTTTTCATTTTTTTGAAGTATGATGTTGGTGTATTAATGGGAATTACATTGAATCTGTAGATTGCTTAGTGTAGTATAGGAATTTTAACAATGTTGATTATTCCCAACTAAGAGCATGGTATATTCTTCCATTTGGTAATGTCTTCTGCTATTTCTTTTCTTAGGGTTTTATAATTCTCTTTGCAGAAGTTCTTCACCTCTGTGTTAGGTATATGTCCAAGTATTTATTTTCCTTGAAAGCTACTGTGAAGGGTATTGTGTGTTTGATTAGCTTCTCAACTTGGCTGTTATTGGCATATAGAAAGGGTACTGATTTATGGACATTGGCTTTATATCCTGAGACATTACTGTATTTCTTCATCACTTACAGGAGTCTTGTGGCTGCATCTCTGAAGATATCTAAGTATAAGATTATATCATCAGCAAAGAGGAAGAGTTTGACCTCTTCTGCCTCCTTTTAGATGCCCATTGTATACTTCTCTTGCCTGATCACATTGATTAGAACTTCCAGAACTATGTTGAATAGTAGTGATGATAGAGGACATCCTTGTCTACTTCCAGTTTTACATGGAAAAGTTTTCAGTTTTACTCCATTTAGCATGATACTAGCTTTGGGTTTGTTGTAGATGGCTTCAATCAGTTTAAGAAATGTGCTACCTAGACCTATGTACATGAGTGTTCTTGTTAGAAAAGAAAGCTTAATTTTATTAAATACTTTTTTTCATTCTATTGAGAGTATTACATGGTCTTTGTTTTTGCTTCTATTGATATGGTGAATTACTTCACAGATTTGAGTATGTTAAGTCAGCCTTGCATCCCTGGGATAAAGCTTACTTATCATGACATACAACTTTTTTAATGTGTAGCTTTGTCTTTTGGCTAAATTTTGTTGAGTATTTTTGCATCAATATTCATTAGTGAAATTTGTCTGTAGTTCCCCTTTTTAGTTGGGTCCTTTCCTGATTTGGGGGTCTGGGTGATGTTTGTTTCACAGAAACATTCTGAATGTTTTGGAAAGGGTTCTAAATTTACATTTATTGAGAGAATAGATAAGTGTGGTTGAGTTCTAGTCACCTTATTTTGTGAAAGTCCATTGCTTAGTTTCATCCTTTGCATCACTATGGAGGTTATGTTCTTTAGTTTGTGGATATTTATTTTCCTGGTGGTCCATTATGATAGGATGGAGAATAGGTCTAAGTTCTTCTTTTAGAGCTGGTCTTTTTGCAGTAAATTTCTTCAATAAATATCAGTGAACATTTGATTTCTCTATCAATTTTGAAGCTTAGTTAAATAGAATTCTGAGCTGAAAATTGTTTTATTTAAGAAGGTTAAAGGTAGATGACCATTTTCTTCTGGCTTGGAAAGTTTCAGCTGAAACTCTGCTGTCACCCTGATGGATCTGCCTGTGTAAGTCAATTGACTCTTTCTCATGGTTACTTGAAGATCTTTCCATTTCATTTTTCCTATCCAACAGCAGGATCATTACAATGTGTCTTACAGATGCTCTATTCATGTGAAGATATCTGGGATTCAACATTCCTCTGAAAGGAGTGTTTCAGAATCTTCAGTGAAACAGGACATTTTCATTTATGATGTCCTCTAGTAGGAGCTCCATTCCTTTGGAACATTCTTCTCCTTCAGGGATCCCTATAATTTATATATTTGAATGCTTTGAATTTGAATTCCCCTAATTCTCAGAGCAACTGTTCTGCTTTCTCTCTTTTCCATTTTCCCTCTTTAACTGCCTGTGTTAGCTCAAGAGTTTTACACTCACGTTCTGAAATTCCTTTTTCTTCATGGTCTAATCCATTATTGATACTTTCTACTACATTTTTCAGTTCTCTGACTGACTCCTTCACTTCCTTAAGCTCCTTTTTATATTCTTCATATCCTTTCTCCATTTTTTTGTTTTGTTTTTCCACTTTCTCATCAATTCCCTTCATTTCCTTTGCAATCCATAATTTAAATTGCCTTTCTGTTATTTCTGTTACATCCTTACAGGTGAAATCCTCTTCAGCAGCTACCTCATGATCCCTAGGAAGGGGTACTCTGTTTTCATGATGTCAGAATTTTTCTGTAGGTTCCTCCTCATTCATGTTTTCTCCTTGTTCACTTCATTCCCCTACTTTTTCCTATCACTGCTTTTTTCAGTTCAAATTACCTTGTCTTTGAGCTGGGTTTTAGGTATTGGACAAAAAGGAAAAAAAGGACAAAGAAAAAGAAAGTTTGAAGAGAAAAAAGACATAGGAAAATAAAAGAATGGGGGTGAATGGAAAGAGTTGATGAAAAGGAGAGAAGAAGATCAGAAAAAAAGTAAAGATAAAGAAAGGAGAAATTGTGGTATTCAACAGGGTGCTTTGGCCCATGACCCTAACTCTAGGACTTTGGGGAAAGAGGCTGGGTGGTTCCCTTGAGGTCAGGATCTCCTCACCAGTCTGGGAAAAACAAGACCCTAAGTCAATAATATATTAAAAAAAAAATCATCAGTATATCACAGTGGCGGCATACCATTGCTGTCTTTCCATAGGTGAAAGCTAGAAGAACATCCTACACTATGAGCTCATGGCCTTCACGAGCCATGCCAATGTCACGACCCCCTCAGCAAGACCAAGTTTGTGATCATCAGCCCTCATAGAAAAGAAAAAATAAAAATAGTTTAAAAAATTGAAAATACATTTATATATAAATTGTATACGTGTATATATTACATATTATATTATATATATATACATGTAAACTGAAGGGCAGAAAGGGATACATTAGCTATTGTATGGGAAATTTATGTGGATAAGATGAAAAAAGTAGAAAAATCTCTACTAAAGGAGAGTAAAAAGGAGAGAAATAAAAAATAAAAAATAAAAGGGGCTGAGAAATCATAGCTAAAAAGGAGAACCCCTTGCAGTTGAAGAAAGCAAACATGAAAAAATTAAAATACACCCAAAGTAGACCAAGACAAACAAACAACCAAAAATAAAAAAGACAGTAACAATGAAAAAAAAAATAGAAAAGAAAAAAACTAAGAAAAAATGAGGAAAAAAAGAAAAAAGAGAGCGAGAAAATATGTGAATATATATATGTATATATATCTATATATGTATAAAGATATATATACGCACACATATATATATGAATGTGTGTGTGTGTGTGTGTGTGTATATATATATATATATATATATATATATAGCAATATTCTGCCTGGTATCTGTGGTGCTGTGGTGTTAGGAGACAAAGAACACACATGATGTTTTCACTGTATAATATTGGGTGTTGAAAGCTACTCTCCAGTTATAGAGGAAACCTAGACCTGTCCTCTTGATCTCTTTGCCCCCAATCAGGGCCTGGCCACTTTGCATCACTTTTTCTCCACAGGATTCGGATCCCAAAGCTCTCACCAGATCTTTTAAGGGTCATATCTTGACCTTTCAAACAGTGCTGCCTGGGGGGGCCTGTGGCTCAGCGAGTAGGATGCTGGACCCATATACTGAGGGTGGTGGGTTCAAACCTGGCCCTGGCCAAACTGCACCAAAAATTAGCTGGCGCTGTGGCGGGCACCTGTAGTCCCAGCTACTTAGGAGGCTGAGGCAAGAGAATCACCCAAGTCCAAGAGCTGGAGATTGCCGTGAGCTGTGACTCCACAGCACTCTACCAAGGGTGATAGAGTGAGACTCTGTCTCTACAAAAAAAAAAAAAAAAAAAAAAAAAAAAACAGTGCTGCCTGATAGCAAAGTGTTTTTTCCCTGGGAAGGGGTAGTGTTGAACTTACCCCAAGAATGGCTGCCCAAGCTTATCAGGGACACAATAGCTAGCCATGCACTAGGACCCATAGATTGCTTCTCCCATGCAGTTTTCTTGTACTGGAAGTCTGCCTATAGCCAAGCCAATGGGATCTTCACCCTACCAAGCATTCAATCTCAGCTGCCTGACACTGGTCAAATTTCCTTGTTTGTCCAGCCCCCTTCAAGACAGGCCAGGGAAAAGTCCAGTCCCAAAACAAAAACTACAGGACAGCCCTTTCCCACCTCCAATTCTGCATGGGAGGACCACCAGCTGACTTCTGCCCATACCCTGACACCTGTACTCCGTGCTGGTCCTCCTCAGTTCTAGATCTTGGTGGCTTCTGGAGTTTCCTACTGCTTCACTGTGCCCCCAAAGTGATGTTTCTGGGTAGGTTCTCCCAGCCATAGGTCGCCCAAATCCTCTGTCCCCTGCCTCACTCAGAGCACCTGGCAAGGTGATGTCTCTAGTCTGCCATCTTATTCTGCCCCCCTATTATGAGTTTGGTAGGGGCAAAACAAGATGGCAGACTAGAAACATCTAAATATTTTTGCTTAATTTCTAAGTCTTTCATACACTATATATAGGCACAAGTATTCTGTAATTACACTTTTATATTGTAACATAGAGTTTTTATTTATTTTATAATTTTAAGGTTTTTAGCACAAGAGATTTTCAAGATAAATATATTGACAGCTCTATACCTCTGTCCTACTCTAATAACTAGCAATTATCTCATTATTCTGATTACTTTTTCTCTGTATACCCTTTATTGTGACAGAGTATTTCAAGTACAAAATACTTGTTTTTATGTTTATTTTCAAAAATAATTAGTTTTCTTTAAAACAAATATGGTAATTTACTCAGATAATTACCTCCAAAGTGAGATAGGAGAATGGAGTATTTTACCTAACAAATGATGGTTTCATAAGTAAACAAACATATATGAAACATGGTCTGTAGTGGAAACAATTCATTAAAGTTTTCATATGTTCACTTATAATCCATAGTTTTGCCTTGCAGCTAGTGGTTTCTAATAATATATATAATAAATTGAATCATGGTCCCCCCCCAAAAAAATCAGATGAGGAAGTAAATGGCTCTTTAATAAAGAATCATGTTAATTTTACTAATGCATTATACATGATATTTTATAAAAATAAGAAATGTAAAAGTTCCCCTATATGTGCTAATTATATAGTAATCTTTACCTTGATGGACCACAAGATTTCACAATGATAAAGAGATCTAAAATGAAATTAATTAAATGGACCACAAGATTTCACAACGATAAAGAGAAAACTACAGAGAATGCATAAAGGGAAATTTTTAACCAAGAAAAATAATTGGAGTGATTAAATAAATATAGCTTTATGGTATTGATTATTATTCAACTTAGGAAGGCATGTAGGGAATAAAATTTTCCACATACCACTGCACCTCTTACCTATCTAGTTCAAACGTCAGTGACATGATCCATCTTGAGAAATAGGCATGAATTCCTCTGTTTATATTATCTTTCCACTCTGCAAATTGAGATCGTGTATGAATACCCTCAGATGTTGCATAAATTTGATTACCTTTAGCAACAGGAAAAGAAAAAAATTAGATGTCTTAACAGAAAGGTTTCTATTTTGTTTTCCATATCAAAGGCAAGGTGATCATGAGATCAGAGAAAACTCTGAGAATATCCATGATGCTTTCCTCATAGGACTGAAATTAAGCATAATCTAACACTGTGCCTTTGAGCTTGTGTAGGGGTTGTTTATTTCCATCCCTGTTAGAAGTCATGTGGAGGCAGCTCTGATTCCCTAGAATGCCTAACTTTTATTGAAATTGGCCTAGATCAAAATCAGCCTCTGGGGGTGAAATGTGGGATAACATAAATCTTCACATTTACGATTGTTTTTCTTGTGTGAGAGTAAACAACATCTTTTCTATGTCTAGAGGTTAAACCAACTATATTTATATAAACTTACCTTAGAGCCAGACCTCCAGAAAATGTTATTTTCTAAAAAACAAGTTAAAACTTGATTTTATGAAATAATTCTTTGCTTATTTTAACTATCACAACCCTAGACTTATGAAAATTTAGAATTAATTCATACATTTATTATTTACTCTGTAATATTCATTAAATCAAAATCTAATATGAGTTTATTTCTAATTCTTAGTTATGACACCTTAGAAAAAATAAAAGAAGTGGAGAGTTTTGTAGAATTACACTAGAAATTATAGTTGAAATCAGGACACTAAACATAAAACAATATGAAACAAAATAATTTGGACATTAAATAAATTGCATTGGCTCTGATATCTTTTGATGTTATTTCTTTTTAAACAATGAAAATACGATAGCACCTCCATAGTTGACCACTTCCTTACATTGACCACCTCCTTATGTTGATCTAATTTTCATAGACCAGACATGTACACATGTACATAACAGGGCAGTAGGCTGAGTTCTCTGTGTTGACCACCTCTATAAGTTGACTCGTTTACTGTCCCTTGGGTGGTTAATTTATAGAGATGCTACTATACTTTCTTACATTTTTGTGATTATATTACACATATATAACATATGTGTGTTTATGTAACAAATACTGCATGTGTATGTATACATTTTTATTTTAAAAATGACTAATTTTGAACCATGTAGGTACTTAATGCTGAATCATATATTAATGTCAAATATCTTAAAATCTCTGCTTAATTGGCAATATAGAATGAGATATTGATGTAGTCAAGTGTAAATATTACACTTAAATGAAAAAGTAAATATTTGTTTGTATAAGTAGTCCATATAATTTTTTGTTATATTCTGTTAGCTTCAGATGCAGGAGCAGTATGTATACTGAAATTAATTTATATATGAAGCCAAAGTTTGCCTTTATTGGTAGGAGAATATTTTTGGTCTCTTATTTTTAAATACTATTAAACATTAACATAATTGTTGACATTTTTCTCAATGTAAAAGCTTATGAAGTAATGGTATATATAGAACTCTCTAAAATAGGTTGATAATCAGCTTTCTTAATCCTTAGAAGCATATAAAACCAATTATTTGCTATTTTGCTAAATCTATATTCATTCTGTTGTCAAGAGGTTAAACTATTTATATGTTTGAAAAGTTTTATTAAACTGAGAACAGAAGTTTAAGTCAAACATTGAAATAAAGTAATATTATCGAAATATCATGTTGTGAATGAAATAATGGTTTAGCTAAGATGATATTTCAGTAACCACTAACAAATTTTAGAGAAAAGAACATGCATAAAATTATTTATTGGTAAAAATCTTTCTGATAATTATATCTCCATAGAAAGAATTATTTACTTAAGATTATTTTAGATATGCCGGAGGTGGCGGGTCCAGCCCTGGCCAAAAACTACAAAAAATAAATAAATAAATAAATAAATAAATAAATAAATAAATAAATAAATAAATGAAAAGGAGACGCTCTCTTTCAGCGGCGGTTCCTCAGGCCTGACCATCCGACCTCCCACTGGCAGGGGGTAACAGAGTTCCCACGTGCCCGGAAAGGGCTACTCCAGGTGGAGCGTTTGAGTGCGCTGCGCGCGCAAGTTTCTGAAGCTAATTTCCTCCCCCACCGGAAGGTGGTGATCCTCTTCCCGTGCCTATCGCAGCCATGGCTCGTGGTCCCAAGAAGCATCTGAAGCGAGTAGCAGCTCCAAAGCATTGGATGCTGGATAAGTTGACCGGTGTGTTTGCTCCTCGTCCATCCACTGGTCCTCACAAGCTGAGAGAGTGCCTTCCACTCATCATTTTTCTAAGGAATAGGCTTAAGTATGCCCTGACAAGAGATGAAGTAAAGAAGATTTGTATGCAGTGCTTCATTAAAATTAATGGCAAAGTCAGAACTGATATAACCTATCCTGCAGGCTTTTTTTTTTGAGACAGAGCCTCAAGCTGTCACCCTGGGTAGAGTGCTGTTGCATCAC
>CAUYRH010174018.1:0-18323 GCA_963574655.1 Perodicticus potto
AGGATAGCTGCAACCAAAAAATGTTGTGGCGGGTGCCTGTAGTCCCAGCTACTTGGGAGGCAGAGGCAAGAGACTCGCTTGAGCCCAGGAATTGGAGGTTGCTGTGAGCTGTGATGCCACAGCACTCTATCCAGGGTGACAGCTTGAGGCTCTATCTCAAAAAAAAAAAAAAAGAATTTGAGTTAACTTTCCAAGCTCTTCTCCAGCTTACAGTAACCCCAACTTTCTTTGTAAAGATGTGCATTTTCCAAAAATGCTAAAGGGCATGCACTAGAATTGAGAAAAAAAAATGGTTAGCTGTTAAATGAGAATCATTTTTTTAATAACTGACTTGAAAACTAAAGCTTTAGTGTATGCAGTGAGACCACACCTATGGAGCATATTGCAAGGGTACAAGTCAAATCTATCACATATAGAACATAAATGTATTAACATAATAATCAAGTAAATGAGGCGAAAGCTATATTAGTTTGATGTAAGCACCCCAGATTATATAAAAAAATCAACACATTGTATCCCACAAATGCATAAATGTATTCCTGATCTATGTGTATGTGACTTAATAAAAGGGAGAAAAAAAGAATTTTAGAAATTTGCTTCATAGTATCTGAGTAGAACTAGCTATGTAAATCTTATCACCAAGAAAATTTTCAAGTTGAAATGAGGACACAAGTGTTGTGTAGACTATTCCTTAAACATTCTGTGTACCATTACTAGTTGTGTGGCCTGAGGTAAATGGCATTCAAACTTTTTTCAGCATATTTTGCATCATGGCCCAATCTTGGCACACATGTAACATACAGGTACGTACCACTTAAATCTTTGAAATCTTTTGCAGCACAGAAACCACTGCTGTTTTCTATTCTGTTTCATTTTTAAAAGTGGTTTCAGTCCACTGACCAGAGTGATACCTACTAGTACCTTTGGACACTAGTAGGAGAATGAAGTTAAACTTCTTAGACTTTATAATTCTGCCACAGCAAAGCTTTCCAATAGGTTTGCTGTTAAATTTTGAAATAAGATTTTTATTTGGAACTTTTATAGAAAATCAATAGTTAATATGTCCAATAACACTCCATCTTATCTCTTGCAATAATTACATAATATAAAGAAAGTGGCATGAAAATTTTTTACTAAGCCCTTTATCTCTGCCCCCCAATCAATTTTATCTCATTTATGCATGCCCTATTAGTGAAAACAAATACACATACCATGAGATGAAGAGTTGGGAAGTCTTTTCTAGAGAATTAGGTATAATGTGTCACGTCCATCTAGAGTGTGAGATTACTATTGATAAACCCCTTCTTCATCTGTGTCACTAGAGAGTTGTCTCCCAGGGCCCTACAGAAGTTCTTTTTCTGCTTTAATGTACTTTATAAATGTATTAATTTTATCTAAAATTATGCAGGTGATAAAAAAGATGAAATAATACAAAATGTCATATGATAAACTATCTTCCCCATCTAATCTCTCCTCTCAGAGAGGAGTTTATTTTTCCAGAAAATGTCTATGAATTTGTGTGTGTTTATATATGTATGTATACCCAGACATCTTTTTTAATCCATATAAATTATACTACACATACCATTATGTACACATATCAACTTTGGTTTTGTTTGTTTTTTTAAGAGAGTCTCACTCTGTCACCTAGGCTAGAGTATGGTGCATCAGCCTGGCTCACAGCAACCTCAAACTCCTGGGCTCAAGCAGTTCTCCTGCCTGGGCTCAAGCAGTTCTCCTGCCTCAGCCTTCTGAGTAGCTGGAACTGCATGTTTCCACCACAATGCCTAGCTAATTTTTCTAGTTTTATGAGAAACTGGGGGTCCATTCTGGCTCAGGTTAATCACAAACTCCTGAGATCAAGGAATCTTCCTGCCTTGGCCTCTCAAGAGTGGTAGGATTACAGGCATGAGCCGCCTTGTCTGGCCATCTATCTCATTCTTTTTAATGGCTGTATAGTACTTCGATTACAGATAGGTATACTCTAATTTGGTTATTTCTCTTTTGGTGGATATCTTTTATTTTAAAACTTGTTCTTATCTCTCCCCTATGAGATGTACTTATGCTATCTTTTTTTCTACATCCCTTTGGGAACAGAACTCAGAACACAGGTGGTTTAGGTAAGCTACAATAGTGCTATGTGGGAATGGAGAAACCCTTCACCATCTTCTCTTTGTCAGACTAGGGCCCTTGAGGGTAAGCCGCACGATCTCATTCATTATGAGTGGGTAAGAACTGCCTTGGAAGAGAGCCAGCAAGATAGTATAAGAACACTGGGTTCAAACTCAAGGTAATTTGGGTATGGGATTATGGGCAGGTCACCTAACCTCCTAGATCTTCAGGTATACCATATATAAAATGAGAGGTTGAATTACATGACTTTTAATGTCCCTTCCAACTTTAATATTTATGTAGTTTTTTTTTTGTTTGTCGGAATATTGTTTTAAGCTGTATAACACCATTTTTTTGTATGTATTTTGTGGTCTGTAATTTATTTGACCTACCCTATGGCTAAGCTTTTGAAAGTTTATACATGTAAAAAGGGAAAGTCATAATATTCTATTATATTTTACATAAACTATTTTCTAAAGAATTATTTCAAAAGTGTAAAACCCATTCTGGAAGTAAAAGCAAATCCTTTTTATCAAGCTTGAATACTTTAGGAAGAAGGTTATGAGTGAGGTGATGTTTGTTTTTAAAATGGATCCTTACAATTTTCAATGATTCTAACTATTCAGAGATGATCCTAGGGCTTTGAAATTTGGCTTTAGATTTCTTGTTTAAATTGTTGTCATATTCTACCTTGCTAATGCATCTCCTTGTTTTGTTGAATGCTGAAATTGACGTTACTTGATATAACTGAAGTTTTCTGATTTGGTGCTGAGGAAGGCAGCCTTAGGGGTGAACTGTACACTGTTATCCTGCCAGCAAAGTTATAAAGTTACACAGCAAAGTTATAAAGTAACAGAAGCAGGAATTTTTGCCACATCACACATAGGATGTTTAGCATTACCTGTTTCACAATTTCAGTCTCAGTCAAATGACAGCTGTTCTAAAAGCAAAATGGTATAAGAACTTCATCATTTGATTTGGGTAATTACAACTGGAAGAGAAAAAGACATTTTCTTGGCCTGGAGGTAGGGGAATTTATATGTGTTTGTGTGCTGGTTACCCTGGTTTCTTGGCAGAAAGCTTTGATATACCTTAAATAAGTATACTTTTCTACAGTTTGAGATATTATTATTCAAGTAATGCTAGGTAATTATATTACTGGTATTCCATGCTAATTTTCATATAAATTGTCTGACATATGGTTCTGTTTAGCAAAATGTATTGAACACCTTTTAGGAGCCAAGTACTGCATTAAATAGTGGGGGTACTACCTACGTGACTGAGATGGTCTTTCTAGAATCTACTAAAATGTAACTCCTATTTTTTCTATTGTGGGAGTCTTCTAATGTGGTGACTGGAACTTGGCAAAGAAAGTTCTGTAAATTTGAGTCTGTAAAAATAGATGAAAACATTATTTTCAGTGTTTTAAAGGGGGATAATAATGTCTTGTTAGAGCAGTGTCAATTACTATAGAGGCATACTCTTTTTTTTTTTTTTTTGGTATGTGGGTCTGTTAGTGACATCAGTTTCTCACTAATCAAACTCTAAATGAAATAAACAATGTTGTAGTGCTTGGACTAATTGAGCCTCAGTTTTTGCCTACTAAATTGTATCTGAGATCCAAAAACCTGTTCTAATTGTTGTGCTTCATAGATCATGACTTTTAAAAAATTGCTTGTATAAAACTGAGCTTGAAAATGGTCCCTTTGTCTTGCTGACACATCCCAATAGCTTTTTTGGTCCAATTGCCCCATCTATTGTGGTATTTACAACTAAGGAAATTCTCTTGTAGGTAGGATACACAGGATGTCTACAGGATGTTGAACGACCTTTGTCTGAAACATTTGAAGCTGTTTTAGGAAAACAGTTCTCTGGTAGCAAAAATCAGTCAAATAGATTCTACTTTGAGCTGAAGCAGAAAGGCATTTTAAACAGGTTGAAGGGAGGTCTCATTATTACTCTGGTCTGTTATGCAACCCCAATAGGGACTGCTGTTTCTCCTTTGCAGTCCAGCACTTGGCTATGGTCCTGTGACATACAGGGGAACTTACTCCCTATCAGGAAGTGCTGTTTTCAGCGTGTTATCTTGTTGAGCCAACAAACAACAGGCTACTAATGTTTTAGAACAACAAGTAGCATGACCAAGCCAGTATTTGCATTGTTCTGAGTATTATTCTTAAAAAACAACAACTTTGGGGCTTCAGAATACATTTGACTATCAGTGACTGTAAAGTCATGACAGTTAAAAAGAACAGAGAAGAAAAAAGTGTTATAATGTGATGAACTTTGACAGGCTTACTCCATTGACTTCTGTGCATTGAGAGACAAGAACAAAATGATTTCAAATGTCTTTTGTGTATAAAAACAGTCATTTAAAGCCTGATTTGGCTAGGCATGGTGGCTCACTTTGGGAGGCCAAAGACAGAGGATTAATCGCTTGAGGCCAGGAGTTCAAGACCGGCTTGGATGTAATAGGCAACATAGCAAGACCTCCTCTCTACAAAAATTAGAAAACTTAGACGGGCTTTATGGTGCACACCTATAGTCCCAGCTACTCAGGAAGTGAGGCAGGATTGTTTGAACCCAGGAGTTTGAGGTTGCAGTGAGCTATGGTGATGTCAGTGCCCTGTAGTTTGGGCATTAGAGCAAGACCATGTCTCAAAAAAAACAAGCCTGTTTTGAGTTTTGGAAGCCATGTCATGAAAGTTGTATTAAAAAAAAAAGTCTCAAACTCAAGTTCTCCCTCTTCTGAGATGTCCTATTCAGTCTTGGGTTATTATGTTTAAAATATATTTGGTAATACTGCTTATTTGCAGATTGGCAACTTTTTGAAAGTTCTGTTATTGTCATAGAACTAGGAAGAAAACTCCATTGAGTGGGTGGTCAGTTAATATCAAATCAGCACTATAATTATGTGATAAAAACACAATAAAATTTCAGAGCTAGGAGGGAGCCTAGAGTTGATCTAGTCAAGCATCCTCATTTTTATATGTGGAGAAATTCAGACCTCATCATGGAAGTCTTCCTTTTCTACATTCTTCCAAAATTCTCTTCATCAGTAATCTTGAACAACTATTAGAGATCTCGTATCTTTCGTTTGACAATTGTTATAAATTGGTTTTTACTATCAATGCTCTTTCCATGTGGACATGTTTGAGTTCACTAGATGGTTAAACTGGAAAGTCCTGAAGGAGAGGAAGCAGATCTGTGCTTTATGTTTCCTGGTACCCTTTGCCTAACACCTGAATTAATGTTTGCTGATTGATTGGATTAATAGGGTTTGTTTGGTTGTTTGAAAATAATACCTGAAGCATTTTTAGCTGGTCTCAAAACATGGTACTGTTGATTTTTAAAAATTGTTTTTTTTGTACTTTCATGCTTTTTTGTGTGATTATTTTTCAGTCAGCTTAAGACATTTATATGCAGGTCACAATATTTATCACCACAAATATCTCAGGTACTTGGCCAGTCTTATCAAACCACGCATAGACTAGTTTTCAAAGTTTGCATGAGATTCTCTGCCCTGGTTTATTCTAAGAAAAGCAGAGAATGTGGTATTGCAAGTCAGTAGCCCCAGTCACCTCACGAGTTAATAAAATTTTACTGAGTATCTCCAAATGGATAGTAAAGAAAGGAAAAAGATGTTGACACTGTTAACTGGGAATAGTCAGGCATACTCAAATAATTTAATGGCAGCACAGACTATAACAAAGTGCTTGGGGAACACTAAGTGGGGGAGAGTGCTAATTCTGATGGAGGAGATTGGGGAGGTCATCATGGAAGGAGTTGACCTCTAAATAAAGACTTTAAAGCACAGACCAGTATTTGGATAGATGCAGATGGGGGTAAACAGTCTGTGTTTAAGAAACATGAAGAGCAAAGCAGCAGCTAGGGAAGATAGCTTGTGTTAGGAAGAGCCATTTCCCTTTAAACCAAGGAGGGATGGACTTTTGAAGCCTTTTCCACCTTTTAAGAGCCTAAACTTTGGAAGCCCCCAGGCTTTTCCCTAAGTATTTCTTAAACATGGGTCTCCAGGATGTTCCCCATTCCCCTTAGGGAAAGAACTAAGGGTAGGTTATGGAAAATTATAGTAGGTGACTGTGTTTCTCAGTTGCAACTAAGGACTGCAAAGGTTGTAGTACTCATTCTGCCTTTTAAATGTTTAAAATAACACTTTACAACTCTACTCAACCTTTCCTTCACAATAGAGATCAAACGTAGACACAAAATATTTACCAAACTCTGGAGAGCTATTAAGTCACTAAGCTCTAAGAGGATAGCTTTTTATTCTACAATAAAGTACTTGATGTAGGCCTTAAGTCCAGCTAAATAGGCACTGTCGAAGGAAGCTGTGAGTCTCCTCTTTGTGAGCCTCAGGAAAACAAGAATCCTACTTCAAGCTTGAATTTAAAGACATAACAAGCAATTTAAGTGAAACTTCAGACATGTGTGAGTAGGCACAAAAAGCTGAGTCATAAACTTTATTCTTTCTAGTGAATTAACATGAAAGCTTGGAAAAAAGCATTCTCACTATTTAAAAAAAAAGTCTAAATTGCTTAAAATTCTTATGAAAATAACTCCACCAAAAAAATCTATTTTGTATGTTATTAATCCTGAATGCATACCTACAAAGCTTTTAAAATCAAGAAATTGGAACTTGAGGCATTAAGTGACTTTAAAAAAAAAGTTAACATTTTATTTAATGTACAGTGGCTTCTGACATGAGATTCTGATTAAAACCTTTGGTTAAATGAGTTTTTAAAATGCTGTTCATATTTTAGATCTTTCTTACATTGACAGATGGTATGATCTGCAGTCCATGTGTCATATTCTAATCTAATAATGTATTGAGTAATTGGACAGATATGGGCAAGCCACTTTCTCTTTGCGTACCCGTTTCTTCATACAGAGAAGCGAAGGAGTGGAGCAAGATTTAATAATATCTTATGTCCTTTTAACCTCTGAAATGTTCTCCTTTTGTTCTAATTAGGTACTATCAGGGGAAACAGTATTTCTTGGAAGAGTTATTTGGATTTATAAATTAATTTTTTATTTCTATTATTTTAACAAAAGTATGACTGTTACATTCATCATCTTGTTGATATCTGCATTTCTGCTTTCTATAAACTATCCTCCGTCAATATAATGATGAATTAGTTTAACACTTTCTCTTTTTTTTCCTGAATTTGATATTTGACTTTTTAGGTCGTCTTTTAGATGTTCTTACTTTTTTATGAAGAGTCTGGTTTCCAGCTGTTTGAAGATTTGGGATTTTTGTCTCTTTTTCTTCTCCTTATTTCTAGTCTTCTGTCTCTTCATGTCTGAAAAGTCTCAATCTCCCCCTTTTTATTTTATTATTATTATTTTTTTTTTTTTGTAGAGACAGAGTCTCACTTTATCGCCCTCGGTAGAGTGCGGTGGCATCACACAGCTCACAGCAACCTCCAACTCCTGGGCTTAGGCGATCCTCTTGCCTCAGCCTCCTGAGTAGCTGGGACTACAGGCGCCCGCCACAACGCCCGGCTATTTTTTTTTTTTTTCAGTTTGGCTGAGGCTGGGTTTCAACCCACCACCTTTGGTATATGGGGCCGGCACCCTACTTGATGAGCCACAGGCACCGCCCTCCCCCTTTTTAATTAGATTTCATAAAACATACATTTTCAAAATTCTTATTAATATCAACTAGGTCCTACTTTTCAATGCTGAATGGACTTTATCAGAGTCTAGATCTCTTTAAATGAATCAACAAACTTGGATGGTAATTAATGTCCAACACAGTTCTAGATGAAACAGTGGGGGATGGATAATCTAAATGTCAAGATCCAGAGGGGCCCTCCTTTCTAAAGCTCATAATTGTAGTTCAGATTACACTACATGAAAGATTGAATTTGATGAATGACCATAGGATTTAACTTATTCATTGTTGATTTACTAACTAGATTTTTGAGTGCCAGACCCTAGGCTTAATAAGCATTTACGTTCAGATAAATGTCATCTTAAAAAATTTAATCTATGAAAATACAATAGAACCTCTATAGTTGACCATCTCCTTCTATTGACCACCTACTTAATTTTCATAGATTGGACATGCATCACATGTACATGTCAGTACTCTAGCCCTAGTTCCTTATGTTGGCCACCTCTGTAATTTGTTACGTCCCTTGAGTGGTCAACTTAGAGATTCTACTGTATATATTTTACAGAAGAGTTCACATTAGAAGTAGGAACTTTCATTTGAGGCTGGAGAGAAATTGGAATGATTTACCAAAGGATCTTAACAGGTTTAAATTTGAAATGACTCAAAATTTTAATACATTGTTGTGGAGATAGAGAGAATAGATGCAAACAGGGCAGTGGCCAAGGGTGCAGGTTCCAAAGCTGTTCTATCTGAATGTATATCTCAGCTCTACACACAGTCCTTGTGTGACCTTGGACAGGTAACTTCTTTGTGCTTGTTTCCATGTCTATAAAATAGAGGTGATAATAGCACCTACCTCTCTCTCATAGATAGTTATGGTGAGGGTTATAAGTGAACCCACAGGGTATGGATTTAGTGGTCCCTCATGTGGGGAGAAAGGCAGAAATGCAGCATGTGTGTACATGTGCAAGAAACCCACTAACCTGAGCAAGTAGGTTTTAAAATCTACCTCTGAGACCAGACACAGTGGCTAATGCCTGTAATCCTAGTACCCTGGAAGGCCTAGGCGGTGCATTGCCTGAGCTCAGGAGTTCAAGACCACCCTGAGCTAGAGCGAGTCCCCATCCCCATTTAAAAATAGCCAGGCCTTGTGGCTACTTGGGAGGCTGAAACAAGGGGATCACTTGAGCACAAGAATTTGAGGTTGCTGTGAGCTTGACACCACGGCTCTCTACCCAGGGCAACAAAGTGAAATTCTATCTCAATAAATAAATAAATAAATAAATAAAAATTTAAAAAAACTTACCTCTGCTTAATTGTAAAACCCATTCTATCAAGACTATGCTATTTTATAACTGCTAACTGCTTAATGATATTTCAGCTATGATAGAAGCAGTAGAGCCCACTGCAATTTTAATTTATGGATGACATTCATTGTGTATCTTGATAGTTTTACAAAGAAATTTTGGTTTAGCATCTGATGTGACAAGAACATTCATATTTTCTTGTTTCAGATTTACTTGAGAACATTGATTCTTCCTCTAACATTACAATAAGCAAAGGTCACGTTACTGTAGAGAACATGAGTGTCGCCTTGCTCTTGTGTATATCATATGTCTTATTTGGGTTACTATTTCGATGATTTCGAAAGACCTGTTATTTCTAAAGATCTGATTTTGATTCTGCAAAGGTATCCTATTTATCCACACTGTTATGGTAAAATACTTCCTCAAATAGATAATCCTAGGATGAAAATCCTTCGGAACAGTATATCTATTAGTTTCCTAGAACAGCTGTTAACAAAGTACCACAAACTGGGTGGTTCAAAACAACAGGAATTGATTCTCTTACACTTCTGAGGCCAAAAGTCCAAAATCAAAGGTGTGGCAGGGTTGGTTCCTTGTGGGGGCTCTGAGGAAAACTGCCCCGGGCCTTTCTTTTTAGCTTCCAGTATCTGCCGGCAGCCTTCGGTTTTCCCAGTTCAGTCCCTGTTTCCATCATCTCATGGCCTTTTTCTCCTGTCTGTTGACTTTGTTCTCTCTGTCCAAATCTCTCTCACCCAGTCAGGGCCCACCCTAATCCAGTATGACCTCATTGTAATTTCATCTACGAAGGTCACATTCTGAGATTCAGGGACATGAATTTTTATGGGGAGACACCATTCAACTCAGTAGAGTACATAACGTCAAACTTTCAGTCTAAAAGATGATTCATTTGAGATATCTATTTTTTGAAAATAATCTTTTTATGAAACAGATTTCTGACATTGATAAACATTTTTTGTAGTCTTCCACTTAAAACCATTATTAGGTTTCTAAAGTGGTAGGTTATGACCAAAAAATATTTTTGAAAGTAATTTTCAAGTACCATTATCTGTGTTTAATATGTTGTATTTTCATGGCTCAATATTAGGCTTTGCATAAAGAAAACTTATAAGGTTGTGATGATCTTGAAATACCTGTTACCAGCCAAAATCTCAAGGTTGGCACTCCTCCTTCAAATCAGGCTTCTTTGTGACAGTGTATTGTAGCTGTATTTTACAAGTTACAGCTATGAAAACCAAAAGCCTTTAGCAAGAATACCTGAAATAGTAGATCAAAATGAACTGTTGGGATTGACTTCTGCCCTGTGTTCTTTAATTTTTTGCCTCCAATTTTTAATTAAGGAACCTTGTATCAGTTCGGTGCCTGTGGCTCAAGCGGCTAAGGCGCCAGCCACGTCCACCTCAGCTGGCGGGTTCGAATCCAGCCCGGGCCCACCAAACAATGACGTCTGTAACCAAAAAATGGCCGGGCGTTGTGGCAGGCGCCTGTAGTCCCAGCTACTTGGGAGGCGGAGGCAGGAGACTCGCTTGAGCCCAGGAATTGGAGGTTGCTCTGAGCTGTGATGCCACGGCCCTCTATCCAGGGTGACAGCTTGAGGCTCTGTCTCAAAAAAAAAAAAAAAGGGAACCTTCTCTCCGATTTTAATTAAGGAACCTTTTTGTGCCTTTCCAGCCCTCCCTGCCCCACTAGTTACAGTGACCACGTAAGGAATTAAACATAATCCATGGTAACAAATCAATATTCTAGACTACCCACTTGGGTGAGTATTTTGCAGATACAATTCATTTTTAATAAGCTTTATAGTTTTGTTTGCATTTCTTCAGATTGAGGAATTAGAATTTCTCGGTTAAAAATCTAATTTTGGAATTGAGAAATGGGTATATGTAAGATTGGAATTTGGGAGAGTTAAGTTTTCCATATTACTTGTATTCTGGTATTAACTTTGGCAAAAGTTTACTAAGATTTATAGAAGGTGTACAGTAATAGGTAGAGGGAATTTGACCTTAAACACGGCTCTCAAGAAAATGTCAAAAGTAAGGACTTTAAATTTTTTCAACTCAGTGCTGCACAAATAATTACTTATTTCATGAGGTATGCAGGAGTTGATGTTTCTTTTAAAAAACAATTAAAATTTTTTGCCCAGAAAGTGTACCAAATAATAAAGAGCCAAAGATTTAAGGTATCTCCAGAAATTGAGAGCAATGAATCTTTCTTTAAAAATCATGATCTCCAGCGGTTTCTTATTTAAAAGCCTCTCATTAATCATGAGTTGTCAAGGTCTGGATAGTTTCCTGGATTTCAATTTTTTAAATTTCACTGATACTGGGGAACTCAATGAGAGGCACATTCAAATAATCAATCTGCTAGTCTCTGTCAGCTTTCTCCTATGGGGCAAGGAGAACCCTCTTTTTTGTGTGTTTTTTTTCCCCCTTCCCTAAACCATTTCCAAAAGCTCTATGTTGAAGACAAATGATGGCTGAGGGAATATATAAAGAGGGTTCATATTTTATAGGAGAGTAAAGGCACAAAGGCTGTGCAGGTTTTGGTTTCTGCAAGATGCTTGAGGGATTGCCTCTCTGTGGTTGATTGTTTTATTCATTATTTCATGGGGTATATATACAATTCGTGTGTATATATACAATTTATATGTTTATGTTCTATATATGATTTATGTTTATATATGAGATATATAATCAGGTTCATATTTACTTTCCCAAATGATTTATGTTGGGAATGGTTCCAGCTAATGGTAGTGAGTTTGGAGAAGGTATACTTCCTCTGAACTTTTTGTACGTATTTTCATGTTCATGTACGTATTTTCATAACTGTGTTCCTTGTGTGGCCATTATAATTGGTAAATTTGGCCAACTGATAATAAATATTTTTTCAACTTACCAGTTAAATTATTATTTCCACTCCTACCAATGTCTAAGCAAGCAACTCCCTCTCTTCCCTTCCCCTGTCTTCCCCACTCTTTCTCTCCCTCTTTTTTTTTTTTTTGAAAGAGACAGAGTCTCACTTTGTCACCCTCAGTAGAGTGCCCTGGCATCACAACTCACAGCAACCTCCAACTCTTGGACTTAGGCGATTCTCTTGCCTCAGCCTCTGGAGAAGCTAGGACTACAGGCGCCCGCCGCAATGCCCGGGCAGTTTGGCTGGGGCCGGGTTTGAACCCGCCACCCTCGGTATATGGGGCTGGCGCTTACTCACTGAGCCACAGGCACTGTCCTCTCTTTCCCTTTCTTCTGTTTGGCTTACTATTTTTTGTAATAGGTAATGTGGATCAACAAAATATCCTACATCAAGAATTAGTACTTTAGAGAGAAAGAGATTAGATACATCCTCAGCATCGTCTAATTGTGAATGTGATTAATCTTTGGGTCATATTGGAATGACTGTATTGACTTAGCACGTACTTGACCATTTTTGTACTTCTCTCCACTCTATATATTTTGAGTAACATATGATTCCATCTAACTACTTTGTTCCAGTTTTACAATCACAGGGAGACTCTTTATTTAGTAGAAGTAATTTATCTTAATTAACATTGTTTTAATTTATAAAACAAATTTGAAATCCTTTCATGTTACTGCCTGCCAATTGACAGTTTTCTTTTATGTTTTTTGTTTGTTTGTTTGTTTTGGTGGTAGAGACAGAGTCTCACTTATCACCCTCAGTAGAGTTCTGTGGCATCACACAGCTCACAGCAACCTCCAACTCCTGGGCTTAGGCGATTCTCTTACCTCAGCCTCCAGAGTAGCTGGGACTACAGGTCTTTTATATTTTTTAATGGATGTTTAGTCAGGTATCGACTTCCATTAAGTATAGAACACTTAGTAACATGATAGGTTGTCGATACTGTTACTAATTTGTTATTGTTGTGTGGGGCAATGAAGGGTTCCCTTGACTTTAAGTTGGATTTTTAAGTCAGGCTCAAACTCACAGTTATCTTCTACTAAACAACTGTAGATTCATTATTTCCTAGACTTTATATTGAAGTTTAGAATTTGGTTTTATTTTAAAGATGTACTCAACAGAAGTCATTTTAAAGGAACAAAAAAAGGGGTTCAGAAATTTAAGAATGATTTGTATCAATCTTAAGGTTCTGGCAATGGACAGGAGTTAAGTTTCCACATTTATACCAGTTTTGATAGCCACGCAAAATGGTGTACAAATCTTATTGCTACTTTGAGAGTATTTACCATTTATGCTTTGTGCTGAATATTATGATCAAATATTTGCAGACCCCCCAATAAAGACAGATAGTAATCCCAGGGTATGATAGCTAGATACATCCCTAGGGAATGACAGTTCTTTGAGCCATTCCATCATCTTTTTTGGCTAACTCTTTCACACCTGTTAATATCTGTAACCATGAATAATTTATTATTTAGTGAAGAACCTTTAGTAGTGTGAGGCAAATTACTAAACCTCACTTTCCTTATCTATAAAGTGGGGATACTGACCAATTCGTAGAATTGTGAAGAGTAGTAAATTGAAGTAAATTGAATAATTCTACAGAACATAATACTTGGAATGTAGTGTTTGCTTTAAAAATGCTCATTTAGTTTAGGAATGTTTATGTGTGTACACATTTATATCTGTAACTATCTTAGACCACTTGTTCAGTTGGTGTATACTTGAATTAACTCTTTAGGCCCCATCGTAGTCTTTTTCTGAAGTTTGATTTGTTTCATAATAAAGGCTGTCAACTCTTTTAAAACGATGCTAAATTAGCTTTAGTGATAAAAGTGAAACTTGAACATAATAAATTATTAACAGCGTATAATCAAGGTGATTTTTATGGCTAGCTTCTAATTAAAATGTACCAGTAATTAATAATTACACATTCCAAGGTACCATTCGTTGCCAGTGATCTTTTCAGATGGACTTGAGCCAGTTTAAAGGGCCCTTATCTTTCAAATAGTCCCTTTTTGTTTGGAACTCAAAATCGTGTGAAATGTTCCATGATTTAAGATACTGTTTTATCTTTGCCTACCTCATTAAGTTTCCTGGTCTGCCCATCTCCTGATATTCCTTGTCCTTAGGGATCTTACTTATAGATTCCAATAAATACTAATGGAAAAGAAGACTAACTTAAAAAGGTATGAGGATTATGGAGTTCTGGACTAGCAGAACTTGAATCAGCCCTGTTGATGCTGTTCACATCTCTTTTATTGGTTCTCTAATCTAGGGAAAAAAAAGAGATTTGGAGTAGAGATTCTTTTAATTTTTATTTCAAAACCTTTTTAGAAAAGACCCTCCCACCGGATGCCTAAAACCACATGTAGGTTAAACCCTCTATGTGTTTTCCTATACATATATGCCTTTGGTAAAATTTAACTTTTAGTCACCAGTAAAAGATTAACAATAACTGATAAAACAGTTGTACTGCAATGAAAGTTATATAAATGTGGTCTCTCCCTCCCTCTCAAAATAGCTGATGATAATAAACTGACCTGCTTTGGACCATGGTTGACCATAGGTAACTAAAACTGCAGATGGGGAGCCTACTGTATTTGGTAAAATGTTAGTGTACTTTTTAATTTTTAATAATGTATTTGTTTAAAGGACACATGTCCCTTTGCTATTTGGGCCAAGCAAAACTACCATTATACAACTACCTCACTGGTACATCTACTTTTCTGTAGATGTAGATAGACCAAGTCCATTTACAAGGAATATAATTTTAGCCTTTCCTAATAGCCACTTCCTCTTACTTAGTAACATTTATAAAATATATACATAAACATGGGAAGACATGCCTGTTTTCTTTCTTATAGTTTGTTGCGGGAGTAAATTTTGACTAAAGGGCAATCTATATGACATGATAATCCTAATAAATGTAATTATGGTTTTATAAAAAATATACTTGAGGCTTGGCTCCTATAGCTCAAGTGGCTAAGGCACCAGCCACATACACCTGAGCTGGCAAGTTCGAATCCAGTCTAGGCCCAAAACAACAATGATGGCTGTAACGAAAAAATAGCCGGGCATTGTCATGAGTGCCTGAAGACCCAGCTGCTTGGGAGGCGGAGGCAGGAGAATCGCTTGAGCCCAGGAGTTGAAGCTTGCTGTGAGCAGTGATGCCACAGCACTCTACCCAGGGGGACAGCTTGAGACTCTGTCTCCAAAAAAAAAAAAAAATAATACACACACACACACACACACACACTTGAGCATTGTAGCTTTAGAATAATTGTTCAACACCTGAGGATGGTTTCCTTTCATCTGCAAAATATGATTCCTGAACTTTAGTCTGAAATAGTCTCAGAGAAGCTCTCATAAAATCAATAGCCATTATAGTAATAAGATCCTAGTGCTTTGGGGGATAATTAAATCTTCTTTCATTTGGGCACTTAGAAAATGCCATCTTTATTATGCAATGCCAGGTTTATTTGGTCTACTCCTCACCTTTTTTGTCAGATCTATCAGTTTCCATGTCAATTGTATATGAAAATTCTGGCTAGCAGTTAAAAGTAGTTCATGTCTTTTAGAACTTAAAATGAGTAAAATTTCACTGGTTGGTAACTTGTTATAGTTTGTGCAGGATCTTAGTTGTTTTCTAGAACTTCAGTGCCTTCACAATTTTATAGTAACTTTCATCACGGAAAATTAAACCAGCATTTGTTATTTTGGTTTGGTTTTTTTAACCAAATATGCTGCTTTGAAGTCTATCTTTGATTATTGTTTTAAGTGTGGGACAATAGGTCTGGTACTTGAAAGTACAACCATCTCTTTGCTTATTCTAGAGAAAGTTGTCTAAACTGCCAAGAATTTTAAGTTTGGAAAGATCTTTTATAAGTAATAACTTTTCAAAAGATTGTTTTTACCATTCCCAGCCTAGAAATAATACAAACCAGATTGATTTGGAAGGAAATGTGATGCAGTAAATGATTTAATTCAGCTCGTATTTACATAGCACTCTGTCATTGTGGGGACTACAAAGATAGTCCTCATCCCCAAGCGTGCAAGGTGGTCAGTGGTTTCTCAGATTGTTTTAATAACAGCTTTATGGAGATATAATTCGCATACCATGCAATTTTCCCATATAAAGTATACAATTCAATGGTTTTTAATATCTTTAGAGTTATACAACTATTACCACAATCATTTTAGAGCATTTTCATCACTCTAAAAAGAAACCATATTAGCAGTCACTCCTCATTTTTCTCCAGCCGTAGGCAACCACTAATCTTATTTTCTGCTTCTGTTGGTTTGCCTTTTCTGGTCACTTCATATAAATGGAATCATAGAGTATGTGGTCCTTGGTGACTCGCTCCGTCACACTCGCTGCGTCACTTATCATAATGTTTCAAGGTTCAGCCCTATTGTAGCATGTATCAGCACCTTATATATTATTGCCATATAATATTCCATTTTATGGATATACCACATTGTATTTATCCATTATCAGTTGATAGGATGTTTGGGTTGTTTTCATTTCTTTGTCTATTATAAGAAATAACATCGTAATAGCCAAAGGCTGGAAATAGCCCAGATATCTTCAGTGGGCAAATGGTTAAACAAATGGTAGTGTAGCCATTTCACGTAATAGTATTCAACATTAAAAAGGAATGAGCTTTTCCTGTAGGAATGATACACCTAACACCCTTCAGAAGTCTTTGGTGAATTATGCTAAATGAAATAAACCAATCCCCAAAGGGGATTATATATTGTATATTCTCATTCATATAATATCTTTTAAATGAAAAAGTTAACAGTTAGACAGGTGGTTGCTATTGATTAAAGATGGAGTGGAAGTGGGCATCCCTGTTAAAGGGCAACATGAGGAGTACTTAAGTTTATGGAAATAATCTTTGTCTTGACTGTTACTGTCAGTGTCCTGGCTGTGATACGTAACAGAATTTGAAGGTGTTGCCATTGGGAGAAACTGATTAAAAGGCTTAAGCCAGTGGTTCTCAACCGTCCTAATGCCGCAACCCTTTAATACAGTTCCTGTGGGTCACGACCCACAGGTTGAGAACTGCTGGCTTAAGGGATGTTTGCATTATTTCTTATATACAGTTATAGCAAAATAATTTTAAAAAAACAGAGAACACAACAAAACTCAGGTGATTCTTTCTGCATTCTGCCTGAAAATCTCCTTAGCCAGATCCATTGATTATGTTTTCTAGTTTTTAAGTTAGCACATGCTTCTCAGCTTGTTATGTCACTACCCGAAAGCCCTTTCTCCAGCTTCTGGAGACCCACTGCCCTGTCACCCTCTGTGGATAGCCTCACTACTAGGCAGGTTCCAAAGCTAATCTCAATGTTTTCAGTTTTTATTGTTACAGAACCCTACTTCTAGGCACCAATTTTCACTTCTTAACTATTGCCATGTTTAAAAAAAAAAAAAGAAAACTCAAAGCTTTGTGTCTTAATTTATTGTTTGTCATGATACCTGCTGTTTGTGAAGTAGTACCTCACCTGTTTTGTGTGGACTAACACTGATCTTGCTCTGTTTAGCTGGTGGGGTGTGCTGGGATCTGGGTATACTTAGGACAGCTGGGACTCTCTCTCTCATGATTTTTGGGATAATTTTCTTGACCGTGTGGCAGCTCCAGGACCCTCAAATGTCTAATCTTAGACGTTATATAACATCACTACAACTACATTCTATTAGTCAAAGCAACTGAAAACCAAATGAGATTCAAGGAAGTAGGAAAATAATCTCCTCTTTTTTTTTTTTTGAGACAGAGCCTCAAGCTGTCACCCTGGATAGAGTGCAGTGGCATCTCAGCTCACAGCAACCTCCAATTCCTGGGCTCAAGTGAGTCTCCTGCCTCCGCCTCCCAAGTAGCTGGGACTATAGGCGCCCGCCACAATGCCCCTATTTTTTGGTTGCAGTCGTCATTGTTGTTTGGCGGGCCCGGGCTGGATTCGAACTCGCCAGCTCAGGTGTACGTGGCTGGCGCCTTAGCCGCTTAAGCCATAGGCACTGAGCCAATCTCCTCTTCTTCTTTTTTTTTTTTTTTTAACTTTTTTTTTTTTCTTTTTTAAATACATGTATTTTATTATTCTTCATTACATTATTTCCCCACCACCACCCGTCCGTGATAAGACAGAATTGATTTACAGAAAAGAATACAGAAAACACCAAAGCACCTGGTAGTGGGAGAGATTTCAAGTAGGGAGAGAGAAGCTCTCTCCGTTCCTCTCCCGGTCTTTCCCCGTCTCCTCCTCTAGGCCTCTAGCCTCAGGGTATATATAGGTGTATGGGTTCCTTGGCCAGGAAACGAATGAAT
>CAUYRH010174020.1:0-13751 GCA_963574655.1 Perodicticus potto
ACAAGACTAACTATTTAGAAACATTTAGATGCAGTATTTTACATACAGTTCTGGTTTTAACACTGTATAAAACTTTTCTGTAAAAGTGGACCTTAGTTTTACAAGAGAAGCAGGTTGTAAAATAAAGAGTTGTACATGTAAAAAAAAAAAAAAAAGAATGCAAAGGCAATTTATCCAATGTACTCAATACTAATATGAAGCCAGTAGATGATCTAATGCCTGCCCACACAGGAGAAAAACTCATTTCAATTCAAGATGGGGAGAAGGGTAACCAAGGGAAGATGTGGGGTGCTCTCAATGAATGGGCATGGGGTAGGGGTGTTTGGCATGCCTTTTGTGTAGGGGACATAACCACAAGAGGGACTCTACCTAACAAAAAAGACACAGAATAATAACTTCCAGAAATGGCATTCTTCTGAATACAGTTTAGGAAACACTGTTCTAACATATTTGTTTAATTTTGGCTTATCCAATGATCTCAAGTTTATTTGGGGTATACATAGATAGATGGATAGATAGATGGATAGATAGATAGAAAGATAGATATATAGATAGATAGACAGACAGACAATCTCAAGTGAATAATGATGTTTGCCAAAGCTGGCTGGGCAAGATCATGAAGTTCTCCACCATCCACTCTCTGGCTTGATGCACTAAGATTTGCAATCTGCATAACTATACTTTCATAGAAACTAATTCAATTTGGATTCAATAAATTTGCTTTTAAAAAATGAAGCCACTGAATTATCAAATATTCTCAGCTGTTAAACATTCATATTGCAAATGAATTCCCAAACCCCTACCCACTCCAGCAATGTTATCACTGAATAACTAGAATTAATTATTATCGAGATAATGATAATGATGCCAAAGAATTAAGCCTAATTAAATGTTTTACCATAAATAAAAGGTCAAAATTTAGATCAATGATGATTTAATTTTATTCTTTAATCATCTGGAGATGTTCAGTTCTTCTAAGCACAATAATTTGATAAATGATAGTATCTTTACTACACTTGAGCAATATCTTTATTGACTTTTTTTTAACATGTTACCCAGCACACAAGTCCATATAATAAAGGTTTTATGAGCTAATCCTTACACATTGATACATATTAAAGACACTTTAGATTGCTTTTACCACTCTTTCTGTGTAACCTCCCTGAATTGAACTAACATGAGAATAGTTCCACTTTCTTGGAAAGTAACCCTCCCAGAGAATTTAAAACTTTAAGAAAGACCTGGTATCATAGTATGACAGCTGTTGGCCTCAGAAGGAAGTGACACACTTTTATGTAAGATATCTAATAAGGACATATTTATTAATTATAAATCTCATTTATATTTTTGTATACAAATATTGTTCCAATGGCTTGAGAAGTGCCATTATAATGCTAAATGAGGAAAAAGCTAACTGTAAATTCAATAGAAATATGCTTTCAAACACAGATGAATATTTTTAAGTGCTATGTCTTAAAATAGGAATAGTAATTAACTCCAGGTGACATA
This sequence comes from Perodicticus potto, assembly GCA_963574655.1. Classification (NCBI taxonomy): domain Eukaryota; kingdom Metazoa; phylum Chordata; class Mammalia; order Primates; family Lorisidae; genus Perodicticus; species Perodicticus potto. The sequence goes on from CAUYRH010174020.1 coordinate 1,510, forward strand.
ATTTTTAGAAATTTTCTGTATTGATTTTATACTCATGAAAAAAATAAAGTTATTTTTTCAATAGTCCTACTCTATATTACCTGATTTATTCCACTACCAGTGGTTCTCAACCTTCCTAATGCCACAACCCTTTAATACAGTTCCTCATGTTGTAGTGACCCCCTAACCATAAAATTATTTTCATTGCTACTTCATAACTGTAATTTTGCTACTGTTATGAATTGTAATGTAAATATCTGATATGCGGGATGTATTTTCCTTGTTACCAAGGGCTGGCGACCCACAGGTTGAGAACAGCTGCTCTAAACCCAAACCCAATGTTCAAGACACAAATTTATGGTGAAATTCCAGGAGTTTCTTCTGGGTACAAAAGGAACCCAGTAAAGATGCTGTCGTCCTCAGCGCTGACATACACCCCATTCCAATCTTTTGACACCTCCAGCCAGACTTGGTCTCCCGCGCGTAATTTCAGGATGATGAGCAGAGAGGCCTGGTCGGTTTCCTGACCGTACAGAGTTTCCCTGGACTTGAACTGCTTCTTGTTCCGGGCCACCAGGCTGATGCGCGCAGGTCGGCCCTTCACAGTGAGGTGGTAGGAGAAGACGTAGGTCCCGGGAAGGGTGCAGTTGAACTTCCCGGTGAGGGGACTGTAATTCCCTTGGTCGTTGTAGAGAACCTTTTCAAACCTGATAGGGGTGTCGGGAGGGGGGAAAGGCTTTGACAGAGCAGCGCTGAAAGCTGACTGCGGGACACAGGCCACCTCGCCCTTGGAGCCTTTGAAGCCCCGTGAGCCCTTCTTCCCGGTCGGGCCTCGGACCCCTTTGCTCCCAAGCTCGCCCTTTGGCCCGGCAGGTCCCAGGAGACCAGGAGGGCCCAACTCCCCTTTCTCCCCTTTAGGGCCTGGATCACCCTTGGCCCCAGGCAGACCATTGGGGCCACTTCTGCCTTCCGTTCCTAGGTCCCCTTTGTTACCCTTTTCTCCCTTTGTGCCCCCCTCGCCTTTTTGTCCTTTTCCTCCCCTCTCCCCAGACTCTCCGCAGTAGCCCTTCTCCCCCGCGTCCCCCTTGTCTCCCTTGGCCCCAGGCCCTCCGTCGGAGCCTGCTGGGCCCGCTGTCCCCGGGTCTCCTCTGTCTCCTTTGGTGCCGTTCTCACAGGCGTCCCCCTTGGAGCCTTTCTGACCTTGCACTCCTGGCAGGCCAGTGTCTCCTTTATCCCCCTTAGGGCCAAGTCCTCCTGAAATGGAAAATTAAGACCATGTTTTAGGACTGCACACGCTATAAACAGTATGCTATTACCACGGAGCTCAAAAACTGGAAATAAAACCTACTAATTGGGTCCTTGAAACCTGGCTCTTGCCTCGGTAAAGGCTGTGCCTAGGAGGCTCTTAAGATAAGCACTTTATATCACTGTCACGCTCTTCGAAGCGGAAAAAGTATCGCTTCCAAGAAACAGTAGTTTATATTCAGACCTCATACATGCGTATGTAGCATTTTTTTTTTTTTTTTTTTTTGAGACAGATTCTGACTATGTTTCCCTTAGTATGGTGCTATGGTGTCACAGCTCACAGTAACCTCAAAGTCTTGGGCTTAAGCGATTCTCTTGCCTCAGCCTCCCAAGTAGCTGGGACTATAGGCACCTGCCACAACGCCTGGCTATTTTTTTGTTGCAGTTGTCATCGCTGTTTAGCAGGCCCAGGCCGGGTTTGAACCCACCAGCCTCAGTGCATGTGGCCTGCACTACAACCACTGTGCTACAGACACGGAGTCAGCCTTTTTTTTTTACTTTTAAAATAGTAAAGAATATTAAAAGTATAGCTGCCCACAGTCTTCCATTATCCTTTCATTTGATCCCAAACAAAGTCTTCTCCTACATCTACAGATCCTCCTCCCCACCAACCCAAAACCTTATAGGCAAAGAAACTGCAACACAAAAGGATTGGGGATTTTTATTTTCCATTTTACAGCATAGCTCAGATGCTTATACCTAATCGCAAAACTTCATCTTTGTAATTCAGCACATGAATTATTAGAAGCTTAACAGTGATTTATCCTTTCAGCTGACCTCTCTGATGATGTTATGCACAAACAGGAAGAGAACAAAGGGTCATACTGCCCACAAGACTGTACAAAGCAGATATATTGCATACACAAGACTGTACACAATGGATACATTGCATAAGCAAGACTGTGCACAGTAGACACGTTGCATGCACAGGACTGTGCACAGTAGATACATTACATACACAAGACTGCACACAATAGATACATAGTACACATGAGACTACACACAGTAGATATGTTGCATACACAAGACTGTGCAGAGAAGATACGTTGCATACAGAAGACTATGCACAGTAGATATGTTGCATGCATGGGACTGCACACAGTAGATACCTTGCATATACAAGACTCCGCACAGTAGATACGTTACATACACAAGACTGTGCACAGTAGATACATAGCATACTAACACTACACAGTAGATACGTTGTATACACAAGACTGCAGAGAAGATACGTTTCATACACAAGACTGCACACAGTAGATACATAGCACACATAAGACTGTGCACAGTAGATACGTTGTATACACAAGACTGTGCAGAGAAGATACGTTGCGTTCACAAGACAGTGCACAATAGATACATAGCACACATAAGACTGTGCACAGTAGATATATAGCACACATAAGACTGCACACAGTAGATATGTTGCATACACAGGACTGTGCACAGTAGATACGTTGCATACACAGGACTGTGCACAGTATAACACTGCATTCACAAGACTGTAAACAGCAGATACATTGCATATCCGAGACTGTATACAGTGGATACATTGCATACATGAGACTGCTGCACAGTAGATACGTTGCGTACACAGGACTGTGCACAGTAGACACGCTGCATTCACAAGACTGTAAACAGCAGATATGTTGCATACCCGAGACTGTATACAGTGGATACATTGCATACATAAGACTGCTGCACAGTAGATACGTTGCATACACAGGACTGTGCACAGTAGATACGTTGCGTACACAGGACTGTGCACAGTAGATACGTTGCGTACACAAGACTGTGCACAGTAGACATATTTCATACTCTACCTTGTTCTCCAGGTTTTCCTGGATATCCCGGAACTCCACTCGTTCCTTGGTCTCCACGTTCTCCTTTAAGTCCTAAAATGATACCAAGATTAATTTCTTGCCATCTGTATTTCTTATAATATTTCTAACACTCATTTCAAAACCACATCACAGCCCAGTGCTTTCTTTAACCAAATGGCTTAAAGGTAAAATAGTGTGGGGAAATAATTTACTGAGAATCATTAGAAATACAGTATTTAATCCTAATTGAAAGTAAACCATTTAACAGAGTTCTGGAGGCCATGCTGATCCCTTCAACAGAACTCATCTTTCCCCTCTGCTTGCCCATGGCACTTCAGACCTCTCAGAAAACTGGGGAACCCTGCTGGTATTGCATATGTATATGTTTAAGCTTTTCCTATTATGAATTTTCAGTAACACTTGTAATGTCTTCTTTATATGCCTGCAATGCCCAAGAAATAATCTCATGTAAATTTTAACTCAGGACACAGCATTCTGCAATTGACTAAAACTAGTCAATTATCCAGGGAAAAAAATGTCCTTAACACAGATCATCAAGAAAAAACCAATTTTCATTTTGTGTTTGGATATTTTTATACCCTTTTTGGACAAATTATAGAATTGTGAGAATTTGTGCTTTAAAAAATTGAAAGAGCTGGGTTTTCAGATTATTGGCCATATTACCATAAAACAGCGGTTCTCAAACTGTGGGTCACAACCCTTTTGTAACAAGGAAAATACATCCTGCATATCAGCTATTTACATTAGGATTCCTAACAGTAACAAAATTACAGTTATGAAGTAGCAACAAAAATAATTTTAAGGTTGGGGGTCATCCCAACATAAGGGACTGTATTAAAGAGACATGGCATTAGAAGGCATTAGGAAGGTTGAGAACCACTGTCATAAAATATATATTTTATATTGGACCTCACTAAATAGCTCATCCTATCACAGCATAGTCACACCAGATTGTGTTCCCCTGTGATTAGAGCAATAATAATGGTATTAATGATATGTCACTCTTATTAAGCATTTTCTTTGTACCAGGTAGTGCTATAAGATCTTACCATTATTTTATTACTTAAATCAGTCTTTCATTTAATATAACTTTTGTTTGCTATTAATACAGCCTCTTCTATAACTTAGAGGCTTATATAACAGAGCACATTTCATCACCTGGAACACTTTTAATTTATAGAAGTTTATAGCATCTTCCCTTCAAGGAAGGTAGACCAGAATCTTTGTCACCACCTTATCACAGAAGGATCTGAAGTATGAAAAAGTTTAAAAATTGTACAAAGTCAAACTTGACCTCATGCAAGATGGGTTGGCACCTATTTTCTAAGTATATTAGCTATGCTATAACTAACATTTTGTTTCATTATTGTCAGGGGAAAAGGAAATCCCAAGTCAAATTAAAAGGAATGAGAACAGCCTCCCCCTAATTTCACAAGACAAGACCAGAGAAATCTCACCACCCATCACACAGCAGAGGTTTCCAAGTGACTAGCTCCTCCATTTAACAATGCGCATAGAGGACAAAGTGTGGAAATTAGCCTACAGGACATCAGAAAAATATCTGGATGCATTCTGAGAGAATCAAACCCTAAAAGGAAGTGAAGAATGGATGCTATTCCCAGTCCTTGCCAGTGTTCAAATATTAGCCTTCACTGTTCAGAGTTACTGTGGTTCTCAAGTTCATTCAGGGAGGCTAGTTGCTTATGCTAAATTTACTCAGTCAAGTTGTGGCTAACGTGAATTCAGTGATTCTACTCACTTTTTAAACTTTCCGTCTTAAGTAAGAATCCAAGGAAAGTAGAGTAGCCACTTTATAGAGACCGACTGAATGAATTTTTACTTTTGATCCTTCATCAAAGAGTATTCTTAAGAACCTCATTTTATGATACTTCCCGATCTTTTCTTTTACTTCCAGAAGTCTAGCTTCCAAAAATGTATGAATCACTGGGGAGGGTCATCGTTTATCTTTATTTCACAGGGTTTTCTGCTAACATAATTTAGGCACAAAAGGATTAAATGTTTCCAAGAATGAAAATCACGTAACTGACAAGTGTGAAGTAGCTCTCTCTTCCCCGAGCATCTTTTTTGAGTAATTACTTCACTGAATGTTCTACCAGAAATGAGTTAGGCAGTTCCTGAGCTGTGTGGAGAGTGATCTATAGACGATATTAGGTCTTTTGACATGTGACTCTGAGGCTAAAACACTTAACTTGATAGATAGATGGTATTTCTACAGGCCACCAGTATTCACTGAGGAATTTCTAAATGTCCCCTCTCTAGTCTGTAACCTTTCTTTGGTACCTTAAAGCACTTACAGACCCAGGGATTTCCTGGGGCAGAAAGCCTTCTTTACTGATAACACCTCTGGAATTACAGAGTTTCTGAGTTGGAAAGGGTCTATGAAAGCACTCGCAACTACAAATCTTCTTTCACAGTAATCGATACAAATAAATATTTAGTCCATTTCCCTGAATTTCCAGGTGAAATAAAGTGACTGGCCCCAAGTCACTTTTTACTCTTATTTAGTTCAGTTTTAATTAAGTTCTGTTCCTACAACTGACAAATGAAATATTTTAAATTCTCCTAGCATGCAGGCTATCATCCACCTTCAAGAATCCAGTATTTACTTAGCAAATTGCTCTCCTGAAAAATGATGCAGAATGTCCCTTGAATTTTGACACAAAATGAAATGAATCACCTACCTTTCTCTCCTTTATGTCCTTTTGGGCCTTGGGGCCCAACAACTCCTGGTGACCCTGGGATCCCCATATCACCAGCTTCTCCTTTAGGACCTAGAAATTGAATTTTAAATCCATTAGGGTAGAAATTTTTTCTTTTGCAATTTATTAGTTCAGAGAGTTCGGGGGGAGGGGGCGGGAGGAAGACAGTCATTTTATTGAGATCAACAACTGTCCATGTCCTAACGATAAAATCTTGGTGAGAATCAACCATCTCAGAGTTCTAAGGGCACTCTTTTTGTCTGATTTGCAATTTTGCACTACCTGAATAGATAAATTGAGCCCATTAGTACTTGTCACTGCCTTCATGGCAGTGATCAAATGATTCAGGGAGGCAGCACTATATCAAACAACAGAACAAAATGATTATCTGACACTTAACCTCATGTGCACCACACTTTCAGATTGAAAGTTAAAGCACAATACTTAGCACTTTGGGATTTTCCATTCACACACTTATTTGTTCATTCCTGAACTATTTCTGAGCCTGCCTACAGAAGCACCCTGGTAAGGCCCACCAGCCATGCTCATTCCAGCCGTTTCTACTCTCAGGAAGCTAAGAGTCTATGAAAGATGCATGTTCAACAAATAAATATCCATACCAATCAATGGAAATTGCCACACTCCAGTTAATGATATGACCGAAGATCCTATTGTTATGGTAAAGGGACTTAATTTGTGAAGTTGGAGGGAACTTCCCTGAGAAAAGGGCATGGAGCTAAGACCCCAGGAAAGGACTAGGATTTCCCAAAGCAAAAAAATAAAGAGGAGGGGGCATTTCAGGAAAAACAAAAGTAGAAAAAATCATGGTGTTTTTAAGAAAGTGAAAGAGCACTGCGGATGGAGGTAGCAGTCAAGGATGGGGGCAGAGGGGAGACAGGCCAAGTTCAGGTCACGTAGGGCTCACCCCAGGCGTCCTCGCTCATCCCTGAAGGCCAGTTCCCTTCCACCCGGGCCCCACAGGGAGACTATCCCTGGGATGATTACCCTTCCTGCACCCCGCACTGTCCAAGCCATAGGAATTGCTTCTCGACCCCTAAAATAATCTGCAGTTGGAATGATTTATGGCCTGGTTCTTTGAAATTTAACTCCATACCACCTAGATAAGTGCACACAATGAAATTATAATATTTCATCTTAATTAATTTTACCTCAATTATAGTTAAGGCTCATGAAATGGAGAAAACTATATTCACCCGTACAGCTCTTTGAAAGGATACCACATTTATTGAGAAGGAAAACTTTAATAAATGGCTCGCAATGGAGGTTAAGGCTGAAGGCAGGTTCAAACAACCAAAGGTGGTAGTTAATCTCCTCTGTCTAAAAAAGAAACAATTGCAAAGAGAGGAGCAGAGACAGGGTCAGCAGAGAAGGTAGAAGCGCACGGGATGGCCAGTTACATGTTACCTTGCGATGTGTCCCACCCTCATGGGATGCCCGGGTTGGCACCGGGAGTTCAAAGCGACCACACAGACAAAGGCAGAGGGGCAGGGAGGCTGCCCCTGCTGTAGGTGAGATGCATATCTGAGTCCAATTTCCATAAATACCAAAATACCGAACATAACAGGAAGGGCGGGGGCTTCCAGGTACACAAAACTGCCTGGACTCCAGATTCTGCACTTACAGGTGATACAACCTCTGGTGGACTTACCAAAAACTCTATGAAATGCAATTAAATCGGTTGAAATATGATAACATTTTTAACATCTTTACAAAGATTACAGATTATATAAAATGCCTAGCCACTCTCGACATATTGTAGGCGTCCATTATGATATCTGAATGGATGAGAGAAGCCAAAGATAAAATTCTCAGTGGAATTTCCCTCTTCCTGGCTCTTAGGTGTGTCTGAACTTCAAAAGATTTCCATTCAGAAACTCTATAAATTAGACTCATGGCTTTTCAAAGTAGAAAAATGCAAAATGTGATATAAGCAATATGTGTGTGCACCTGTGTTCCTTTGACCTAAGTCTGAAAAATAATGAAGATGAATTAAAATAATTGGGTTTGAGTAAGTTTATTTTCCTTTTTCAGGTTTGTTCAATGTTTCTCTTATAGTATTTTTCTAATTTTTAAAAGACAGGGGAAAAGGCATTATTCTTCAAAACACTAGTAAAACAAGAACAAATGTCTCTCTCTCTCTCTCTAAATATTTAAACAATTCTCTCAGGCTCAGAGCTTTCAACAAGATGGAATCAAACCAGATTCCTACCACAGCTAACTGGGAAAATAAAAGGTAGTTTACTGAGTATTAATTTTATTTCAGGGACTACATTGAGCACTTGTATGCATTAGTTCATTCGGTTCTCCTGACGATTCCGTGAAGTTACTATCACGTATCCCATTTTTCTGTTTTTGAAACTGAGACTTGGAGAATGAAGCTTCCCTCAGGGAGGACCATGATAGACCCAACATTCTGTGCTCTTAAGCACTGTGCCCTATGGCAGAACCAGTCAGACTAAGACTGCAGTGCCCAACACGTCCCAGCCACTGTCCAGGTCTAGCTGTGGCCTGTTAGGAACCGAGCCACTCAGCAGGAGGTGAGTGGTGGGCAGGTGACTGAAGCTTGGTCTGTATTTACAGCAGGGCCTCATCACTGGCATCACTGCCTGAGCTCCACCTCCTGTAAGACCCTCCCCCCATCACATCAGTGGAAAACTGTCTTTCACGAATCTGGTCCCTGTTGCCAAAAAGGTTGGGGACCACTGCGCTAAGACATATAAGCCCCCCTGCAGGCACTGCTTCAAAATATGTCACAGGATTTGGAAGTGGGGCTGAACTCTGGGAACAGCCCAGCTAAATCCACTACTGGGTAAAACAAAAGCCCTTATGTCATAGACCTCCCAGGCTTAGCAAATAGTTCAGCAATGAGCTTGGTCTTGGGGTTTTCTCCCCCAAGCTGCTTACCAGTCAGGTACCAAACTAGACTTCTGGTAAATATAATTTTCTCAGTCTTGTTACATTTCAGATAGTGTTGTAGCAACCCTGAAATCTTGGTGCCCCAGGCCTCTGGCCATCTCCTTTATTCCTTAATCTAATTCTGCATAAATAATGAGCACATTTCCTAAAAGATCAGTGGGATCTGCAGTGGGATGAAATGAATGAAAGGTTAGTGAAGATCCCTAATTACTGAGTTTGTAACTTTAAATACTTTAGACAAGACACAACAAATATTTTTATATATGTATATTTTTCAGGAAATAGTGAATTTGAATTTGATATTCTGATTTTTAAGTTCACATTAAATTCTTTGCCATTTGACCCATACAGGCCAACATATATCAGAATAAAACTGTGAGTATATTTATTGTGTATATTTTAAAGACATCTGAAATTTTGAAATATGTAACCATCACGTTCGACGGAGAAAATGCTGGGCAAGGGCACAGCTTTGCCTCAGAATTTTAATGAGAGGCAAACTGAATCCCGAGCTTTATTCTCACAGGTATTTCATTTCTAATCTTAACCACAAATAGCACTTGGAAAAATCCATCAGTCCGGACACATTCTTACCAGGCGACGGAAGTTGCATTTTCCCCTTTTGAATCAGGGGCTAATGAAAAGATGTTATTGGTTATAAACCTGTGTCAGTCACTGGAGAACTACAGCACCAGAGCTGGGGCTGGTGGTCCCTGACTCTGCTCTCACCAGCGCTGTTCATCAGAACTTTCTGCAAAGACAGAAATCTTCCGTATCTCTGCGGCCTGGTTTGGTAGCACTTGAAACATGGCTAGAGTCGCCATGGAAGTGAATTTTTATCTAATTTAATTTTAATGTTTATTAATACCACCTTGACAGCCTAATGGCTATCCCACCGTGGGCAAAGCAGGGCCCATTTGCATTGGTTACAATGTTACACTTGAGCCTGAGACCAGCCCGCCTCTGAGCCCCAAGGATGCGCGGGGAGACTCGCGCCTTCCTGCGTTAACCCACACCTGGCTTTCCAGTAGCTCCAGCTTCTCCTTTCTGCCCTGGGACAGCAGAACAACAATCACAGCAATTCAAAAAGACATCGGGCGTCTCAAGAGAGAAGTTTTCCAAGGGAGAGAGCGTGGCCGAGCCGACGGCAGAGCCCGGGCCCGCGGGTTTGGGGACCGGCGCTGCCACTCCGGCCGCTGCTGTGAAGGGCGTTGGTCCTTCCTCCGGACGGGGACCGCGGGACGGCTTCACACCCTTGGGTACTTCTTTCCCCTCCGATTTCTTCGTAAATTTGGTGTCTGGGGTGGTCTTTGCTATTGTGTTCATACCAGCAACAGCCAAGACAATTAAAATGGCACAAAGCCAAGAAAATATCCACATATTTGAGGCTGGAAGAAAGGAAATAGGAAAATAAATATGCACGTATCACATGAGGTCCCGATGGAAAGATGAGCCGATATGAAAACACACTTACATAAGACAAATATGCATATATAGGAACCATCAAAAGGAACAGTATGCAAAATGTAAAATGATATATTTTTGATATATTTTATATGTAAATGTGTGCTTGACTCACAACAGAATATTTTATTTACTTGAGGTATTTATTATAAAAAACACTTTGCTTCAGTTGTCTTTTCGGGTAGTTTTCTCGGTATTCCATATTCTAAAATATGATTTTCAATCATTCAAATTATCTTGCCAAATAGCAAACATGATCTATAATAAGTGCAACATGACTTAATAACTCACATACCCTGTGGAAAATAAATATGTATAATTTCCTGACCGATCTCACTAAGATTTATAGGAATCAAATACATTTGTATTAGAGGGAGATGAAAAATATTGAGCGGAATGGTTTATTCCAGCAAACTCAATTATTTCAAGAAAAAAATACTGGTGAAATAGTCCTTAAATCTACGAGGGATAAAGCTCCTGTTGTGAGAACAATTTTTTAAAATCTATTGTAATAAATGGAAAAAGACAATAAAAAACATCATAAATTTAAATATATGCTACAGCCTTACTTTCTTCGCATGCCATTTAACTCTCCAACTCTTTGCTTTAGAACTTGGGGAAGTTTTTTTAGAAGCTCTCATTTATTTTATGTTATGTTAATAGGGCAAAGTGTGGTTTTCTTAAAAGGCCTTTTTCAAAGTCCACAGTGAAATGATACAAGGTTCCCGAATGAAGTGAAATTCTGATACTTCATAATATTCCATTCTCCATTAATTCTCAGCAGTCCAGTGGCTGCTAACAGATCTCCAGGGTTAGCAAAGCACATTTTCTGATAAAAGGGAGGAGTAATTAAGATAAATAGAGAGTAAAGGGAATGGAAATAAGAATAGTAAAACCCTCGTTTAATAGAGCCCCTCCTCTGAGCAGGGGCCTTGCATTCCTGAACCCCATCAGGTCTCACCACAGGCAGGTGACTCAGTATCATTCCCCTTTACAGGCACCACCTCGCCAAGAGTCACACAACCAGTAAGTTACAGATTTGGGACTTGACTCCAGGTCTGTTTAATTTCAGAGCCTAACCCCTTTCCCACAAATCATGTGGCATTCAGAAGAATGAGATTAACGAGCAGTAAATCCAAACTTAACTCAAGGGAACAGAGCAATGGAGAAGACAGAACTATCCATCAGGGCAGATGAGAAGGGGGGGGGGATGCTGCATTTCCAAAATCGCACAAAAATCCGAAAGTGCTAACTTCCTTCCAAGTCGTCTTTGCTACCGCATGCTTCCATTCAACCAATACTGACCGAATGTCAACAACATCACAAGCACCAAAAGCATAAGCGACGGTCTTCGTCCTCAGCAGGTGTACAGTCTAGTGAGGGGAGATGAGAGACAGCAAAGGAAAGAGGTCGGCGTGAAGGCCCCACCGCTCTGCACCTCCCTGAACACAGACCCGCCTCCACACACACCTTCACCCCAGGAATGGGGCACACCAGACATGGCAACTCATCTAGCTGAAGCAACTGCAGCAAAAACTGAACAGAAATATTCTGCTTGCATGTAAAATAATTGATCTTTCATTAGTTCATACAATTGCATTCGACAAAATAATCATTGGTTCAACAAACACGTATTTGAGCATCTAAGAAGTCTATGTGGTATCCTAAAATATAAACACAAGCAAAGCCCAGCCCCATCCCTAAGGATCTTTCCTGCCACAAATAATTCAAAAATAACCAGGCCCACATCTTCAGGCAAAAGAGTAATCACAAGTCTGGCAGAAGGCCTAAATCAGTGGTTCTCAACCTTCCTAATGCCGCGACCCTTTAATACAGTTCCTCATGGTGTGGTGACCCCCAACCATAAAATTATTTTCGTTGCTACTTCATAACTGTAATTTTGCTACTGTTATGAATCGTAATGTAAATATGATATGCAGGATGGTCTTAGGCAACCCCTGTGAAAGGGTCGTTCAACCCCCAAAAGGGTCGC
>CAUYRH010174021.1:0-23340 GCA_963574655.1 Perodicticus potto
CACTTGAATTCTCTCCCTCTACCAGGAGCTTTAGTGTTTTCTGTATTCTTTTCTGTAAATCAATTATGTCTTACCACTGAGGGGTGGGGGTGGGGGAAATAATGTAATGAAGAACAATAAAATACATGTATTTGAAAAAAAAAAAAGAAAGAAATATCAGAACAAAAAACATTTTTAGAAATAAAGAGGGATGGGCAGTACCTGTGGCTCAGTGAGTAGGCTGCCAGCCCCATACACTGAGGGTGGCGGGTTCGAACCCAGCCCCAGCCAAACTGTAACAACAAAAAAAAAAGAAGTAAGGAGTGACATTACATAATGAGAAGAAGATGAAGACAGCAAAATAAATAAATAAATAATAATAATAATCTCACATGTTTATACACCAGACAATAGAATTTAAAACAAAAAATCAAAATCACAGACAACTAAAACCAAAGACAGATCAATACACAATTATTATTGGAAAATTCAATATTCTTTTCTCAGCAATTGGCAGAACTAGTAGATAGAAAGTGAGCAAGGACATAAAAGAACTGAACAATACCATCAAATAATTCAATCTAATGACATTTCTATAATACTCCACCCAGCAACAGAAAAATGCACCTTCTTTTTTTAGTAGATGTGAAAACTTCATCAAGATAGAACATATCCTGAGTAATAAAATAAACTTTCACAGATTTAAAAAGTTTGAAATTATATAAAGTATGTTTTCTGACCATAACTGAATTAGATTAGAAAACATGAGAGAAAGATAACAGGAAAATTTTCAATGACTCAGAAATTAAACAATGAAGTAATCTATGGGTCAAAAACGTTTTGAGGGAAATTAGAAAACATTGTGAACTAAGTGAACATGAAAACACAACACATTCAAACTTGCGGCTAAAGCTGTGTTTGGAGGAAAACTTTTAGCATTAAGTGCTGATATTAAAAAGTTCTTAAAGCAATAATCTATGCTGCCACTTTAAATAAAAATAAAAATGAAAAAAAGTGACCCAAATCAGGCAGGAGAAGGAAAATAATAAAGATGAGGGTGGTTGAGGCAAAATGGTTGACTAGAGACACCAATCACCAGATTATCTGAGAAAGAAGAAAAAGTTTTAGGTGAAAAAAATAGCTCAGGTGTAATTCCTAGGGAAACATGGCTGAAGTTAGCAGAGATTCCGTAGGAAGAAGCTGCAGGACACAAGAAGGAGGGGGCAGGATTGTGGCAGACTTATCTGCAAGGAATTCGGAGCCCTGTGGAAAGTGTAGGTGGCAGTGTTTGTTTTTTCTCTCTTCACACCACTGGCAGACTACAGGTTTCTGAACAACTAGAGAGCTTCCCTACTCTCACAAGCCCCAAATGCGCTATGGTCAGTGAACTGAGAGCTTCTTGAGAGCAGAGCACTGGGCTGCCTGCCCCTAAGCCGAGGCAGTGGATGCTTTAATGCTTTCCCGTCTATTACGTGCCTTTGTTCCTCCCACCAGGGAGCGTTAGTCCTTCAGTTCTTGGGATTGGAAAACTCCCAGACATTATCCAACACCTGCCCAGACGGTGGTGGCCACCGGGGCTGGTGGGACCTGGGGGAAGGATTATGTAATCCCAGAGCCTGGACATTGAGGGCAGGCTGCCTTCAGGGGAGAGGAGACAGCCGCAAGCTCTGGGGCCCCTTGGGACAATGTCAGCTCTCCTTCATTTAGCTTCTCCTCCACCACGTCGTCTCCCCTTCCTGCAGCTGCTGACGCAGGGATGGCAGTTCCCAAATGGGTCTGCACGTGCACCCCCAGGGGCGATAGAACCAGAGCTCTCAGGAGTGGTTGCTTCCTGTCTGCGGGTGCGTCTGCCACACCAAGGTTTCCGCAGAGAGTAGGGCTCACATCTTTCCTGTTAAAAGCCTTCTGTGAACCATCAAGCACTCAGACTATGAGCTCCCTGCCCACCAGCCCTCCCTGGTGCTGCCCACCTGGCTGTCCCAGCGGAGCAGGACATGCCCTACAGCAGAGGGACACTAAGGCTGCCGAGCACTCTGAAGGCAACTCCACACCAGCATGCCTTTTCCTGGCACAGTCAGGAAGTGAACTTGAGGCACACAGGTTGGATCTGGTACCCGCAGGGCTTATTGTGTCATTCACAGGCACAGAGGAGAGTTTTGTGAGTTGATCTTGAGAGGCGAGGGAACCCATAGGGCAGAACTAAAAGGAGAGTGCGGTGTGAGTCTGAGCCACAGTGAGCAGACTTTTTGGGTTGATGGGGCCATGGCAGCCCATCCCTGGTGGCTTTCCACAGTTTCCTGGGAACTGACCCTCGGCCTCTGCCAGGATAGCTCTTATGCCCATCTTTGTGGGACATGAAGGCAGGCTCACCTCTTCACCTGACTTAGCTGTGGTGGAGGATAGGCAATCCCCTGGGAGCTCCAGAGATCGACCCATTGCTGGGGGCATCTGAGTGCTTCTCTTGATTATGCAGGGCATGGCTGACTATTACCCAGAAGTGCCATTTACTGACTTAGAGATTAAACCGGGCATCTCAATATAATTCATACCATTAGGAAGATCACAGTGGTGAGGAAAGAGAAAGAATTTCAAATACCTCCATCTTCCCTTATCACAAGAGAAAGGGAATCTGCCCACACACATAGTATACCACTGCTCCAGCCTACAAATAACTAGTAATTGAGAAAACCACCACACAAGAACATCTATAATCAAGGCATCCATCCAGAACCTAGACTACTATCAAATTACCCATAAGCAAAGCCAAAGGTCCTTAACCCAACATAGCTACAGGCACACCTCTAAGAGGGAGAGGAGGAAAAGTCCCATTTAAACAAAAGAAAATTCAAAAAGAAGAAGTAACAGCTGCTCCAGATGAGAAGGAATCAGTGCAAAAATCCAGAAGTACAAAAAAATCATCATGGAAGGATCCCCTCTCCCAAAAGGAGAACGCTAGCTCTCTA
The DNA here is from genome assembly GCA_963574655.1 of Perodicticus potto. Classification (NCBI taxonomy): domain Eukaryota; kingdom Metazoa; phylum Chordata; class Mammalia; order Primates; family Lorisidae; genus Perodicticus; species Perodicticus potto. Next base: position 2,943 of record CAUYRH010174021.1, read on the forward strand.
GTAATGAATCCCAACCAAAATGATAATACTGAAAAGACAAAGAAAGAATTCCAAATATGGATTGTAAAGAAACTCAATGAGATCCAAGAGACAAAGGAGCCACCTCAAAGAAGCAAGAAAAATAACTCAGGAAAGAATGAAAAATTTACTACAAAGATAGATATTTTTAAAAACCAAATAAAGTTTCTAGAAATGAAAAAATCATTTAGGGAAGTACAAAACACATTGAAAAGTTTTAAGAATAGACTAGATCAAGGTGAAGGAAGAACTTTGGAGCTTAAAGATAACTCCTCGAAATTAACCCAGTCAAAAATAAAGAACAAAGAATCAAGAGGAATGAACAAGGTCTATGAGAAATATGGGATTATATAACATATCTAAACACAATAATCACAGGTATCCCTGAGGGAGAAGAAGACAAAACAAAAGGTCTGGAAAACGCATCCAAGGGAATAATTGACGAAAGCTTCTCAGAGCTTACTAGAGATTTAGACATTTATGACCTTAAGAAAAAAGAGTAACTGTCATCCAAGTATTTTTTTTTTTTTTTTAGAAACAGAGTCTCATCCTATTGCCCTGGGTAGAGTGCTGTGGTGTCACAGCTCACAGCAACTTCCAACTCCTGGACTTAGGCAATTCTCTTGCCTCAGCCTCCCGAGTAACTGGGACTACAGGTGTCCACCACAACATCCAGCTATTTTTTGTTGCAGTTTGGCCAGGGCCAGGTTCAAACCCGCCACCCTAGGTATACGGGGCCAGTGCCCTGCCCACTGAGCCACAGGCGCCACCCCCGATCCAAGAATTTTTTATCCTGAAAAACTAAAGTTTCACAAATGAAAGAGAAATAAAGTCTTTCCCAGATAAGCAAACACTAAGGGAATTTGTTACCATTAGACCTGTGCTATAACAAATCCTTAAAAGTGCTCTATACATGGAACAGAGACGTCTATACCCATCAGTGGAAAAACTCCTGAAAGTTAAAACTCAGAGTTCTTATTATGTAACTAGGAAACAATTGTCACAATGACCACATACTAAATCACAAATCAACACTAACATTAAGTGTAAATGGTCTTAATGACCCAATTAAAAGATATAGATTGGTTAAATGGATTAAAAAAATCACAACCAAATATATGCTCTAAGAAATGCATTTAACTCACAAAGATTCTTGAAGATTCTCATAGACTGAAGGTAAGAAGGTGGAAAAGAATATTCCACACAAAAGAAAATCAAAAGCAAGCAGGAATAGCTATTCTCATGTCAGATAAGATAGACTTGAAATCAACAATGATGAAAAAAGATGAGGATGGACATTAAATTATGATAGAGGGAGCAATTCAACAAGAAATATAACAATCCTAAACATGCAAACATATATCAAACTTAACACAAGACCTCCCAGATTCATAAAACAAATCCTACTACTCCTAACCAAAGAAATAAAGAGTAAAATCAGAATAGCCAGGGACATCAACATTCCATTGACAGGACTAGACAGATCATTCAAGGCAGAAAACTAACAAAGAAACACTGGACTTGAAAAAGAGTCTAGAACAAATGGACCTCACAGACACTTACAGAACATTCTACCCCCAAACTTAGAAATATATATTATTCTCAGTAGCAAACAGGACACGTTCCAAGATTAATCAATCTTAGGCTGTAAAACAAGTCTTGGCAAATTGAAAAAAAAATTTAAATCATGCTACATATTTTTTCAGATCACAGTGGAATAAAACTAGAAATCAATTCCAAGAGGAACTCTTAAAACTACATAAAAACATGGCAATTAATCAGCTTCTGAACAATCCTTGGGTCAATGACAAAAGAGAAATGAAAATTAAAAGATTTTTCATATTGCATGACAAAGATGACACAACCTTCAAAAATCTCTGGGACACAGAAAAAGCAGCACTAAGAGAAAAGCCTATGGCCTTAAATGCTTATATCAAAAAGACAGAAAGATTACAGATGAGTAACCCAATTGTCTCATCACAAGGAACAAGAAAGAGAAAAACAAACCAAACGTACAACTGGGAGAAGAAAAGAAGTGACAAAGATCAGAAGATAACTAAATAGAATTGAAATTTAAAAAATACAAAGGTTCAACAAGACAAAAAATTGGTTCTTTGAAAAGATGGACAAAATCAATAGATGACTAGCTAGATTAGCCAGAAATAGAAAAGAATTAAATAAGCTCATCAGAAGTTAAAAAGGAGACATCAGAACTGATATCACAGAAATACCAAATATTACCCATGACAACTATGAAAATATCTATGAGCAAAACCAAGAAAATCTAGAGGAAAGAAATAAATTTTTGGAAACTTACAACCTCTCAAGTCTGAATCGGAAAGAAATAGAAATCCTAAACAGACCAATAACAAGAAGGGATATTGAAATAGTAATAAAAACTCTCCCAACAACAACAACAAAAGCTCGGGACCAGATGGATTCACAGCTGAATTCTACCAGACTCGCGAAGAAGAACTGCACCTGTCCTGTTGAAACTGTTCAGTAACATCAAGGAGGGCATCCGCTCTTATTCATTCTATGAAACTAGTATCACCCTGATACCAAAGCCAGGAAAGAATAGGACAAAAAAAGAAAACTGCAGACCAACATTCCTCACGAACACAGATGCAAAAACTTTCAGCAAAATACTAGCAAAACAAATCTAACAGCACATCAAAAAGATAATTCAGCACGATCAGTGGGCTTCATCCCAGGGATACCATAATGGCTCAATATATAAAAATCAATAAACATGATTAACCGCATAAATAGAATTAAAAACAAAAACTATGGCATTATTTCAAAGATGCAGAAAAAGCATTTGATGAAATCTGGAAATACTTCGTGATAAAAACCTTCAACAAACTAGGCATAGAAGATACATAACTCAAAATAATAAAAGCCCTATATGAGAAACCCACAGCCAATGTGATGCTGAACGGGGAAAAGTTGAAAGCATTTCCCCCCAAAACTGGAGGAAGTATTCCCACTGTCACCACTTTTATTCAACATAGTACTGGGAGTCCTATCCAGAGCAATCAGGCCAGAGGAGGAAATAAAGGGCATCCAATTGGGAAAGAGCAGGTCAAATTATCCCTGTCTGCCAATGATATGAAAATCCTGAAGACTCCACCAAAATACTCTAGAATTGATAAATTCAGTAAAGTCTTAGTTTACAAGATTAATATACACAAATCAGAAGCTTTTCTATACACTAATAATCGTCAAGCTGAGAATCAAATCAAGAAGTCCATTCTATTAACAACAGATGTGAAAATAAAAATAAAATACCCAGGGCCAGCTGTTGTGGCTCACACCTATAATCCTAGCACTATGGAAGACCAAGGCAGATGGCTTGCTTGAGCTCAGGAGTTTGGGACCAGCCTGAGCATGAGTGAGACCTTGTCTCTAAAAATAATTGCCAAGCATTGTGGTGGGTGCCTGTAGTCCCAGACACTTGGGAGGCTGAGGCAAGAGGATCACTTGAGCCCAACAGTTTGAGGTTGCTGTGAGCTATGATGCCACAGGACTCTATCCAGGGCACAGAGTGAGACTCTGTCAAAAAAAAAAGAAAGAAAGAAAAGATCTAGAAATCTACTTTATTAAGGATGTAAAAGAGATCTAAAAGGAAAATGACAACACACTGATGACAGAAATCATAGATGACACAAATAAATGAAAAAGCATCCCAAGTTCATGGATTGGAAGAATCAACATTGTTACAATGTCCATATTGCCCAAAGTGATTTACAGAGTAAAAATAATTCCAGTGAGAATATCAACATTATTTTTCACAGACCTAGAAAATAGAAATCCTAAATTTTACATGGAAGCAAAAAAGAGCCCAAACAGCCAAAGCTATCCTATGCAAACAAGAACAAATCTGGAGCTATTGCATTCCCAACCTCAAATTATACTACAAGTCTATACCAACCCAAACAGCATGGTGCTGGTATAAAAGTAGACACATAAACCAATGGAATAGAACAGAACCCCCAGAAATAAAGCCAGATAGCTACGACCAACTGATTTTTGACAAAGCAGACAAAAACATATACTGGTGAAAGGACACCTTATTCAATAAATGGTCCTGGGAAAAGCAATAGTCACATGCAGAAGAATGGCACTCGGTCCTTATTAAAAAGATTAAAAAACAATGGATGTTAGTGTGGATATAGTAAAAGGGACCACTTATACACTGTTGGTGGGAACATAAACTCATATAACCTCTATGAAAAACAGTATGGAGATTCCTCAAAGAACTAAAAGTAGACCTACCATTCAATCCAGCAATTCCACAACTGGTACGTACCCAGAGGAGAAAAAATGTCATTTTAAAAGACACCTGCACTCAAATGTTTATTGCGGTACAATTCACAATTGTAAAGATATGGAATCATCCTAAGTGTCCCTAAAATAATGACTAGATAAAGTAAACATGGTGTGTGTGTGTGTGTGTGTATATGAGTAGATAAAGTAAGCATGTGTGTGTATGTATATATATGAGTAGATAAAGTAAATGTGGTGTGTGTGTATATATATATGTATTTGCATGTGTATATATGTGTGTGTATATATATGTGGTGTGTGTATATATGTGTATATATATGAGTAAAGTAAATGTGGTGTGTATATATATGTATATGTGTGTGTATATATATGTGGTGTGTGTATATATATGGATATATATATATGAGTAGATAAAATGTGGTGTGTGTGTATATGTGTGTATATATATGTATATGTGTGTGTTTATATGTGTGTATATATGTATTTGCATGTGTATATATGTGTGTATATATATATAGTATATGCATGTGTATATATGTGTGTGTATATATATATGTGTATATATATGAGTAAAGTAAACGTGGTGTGTGTGTATATATATGTGTATATATATGTATATGTGGTGTGTGTATATATATGCATATATATGAGTAGATAAAGTAAACGTGGTGTGTGTGTATATAATGTATAGGCATGTGTATATATGTGTGTATATATATATATGTATTTGCACGTGTATATATGTGTATATATATGAGTAAAGTAAATGTGGTGTGTGTGTATATATGTGTGTATATACATGTATATGTGTGTGTTTATATGTGTGTGTATATATGTGGTGTGTGTATATATATGTATATATATATGAGTAGATAAAGTAAACGTGGTGTGTGTGTATATAATGTATAGGCATGTGTATATATGTGTGTGTATATATACATATATATGTGTGTAGATAAAGTAAACGTGTGTATATATATATATATGTGATGTGTGTGTGTATATATTTGAGTAGATAAAGTAAATGTGGTGTGTGTGTATATATATGTGTGTGTGTACAATGAACATTATTCTGGTGACAGATACATTAAAAGCCCTGATTTCAGCATCTTAATTCCTCTATGTAACAAAAACACTTGAACCTCCGAAACCATTAAAATAAGGGAAAAAAAGAGAATAGAAGTCAACTTGAAAACAGAAAAACAATAAAAAAGAAAATAAACAAAACAAAAAAACTCATTCTTTGAAAAGAGCAGTAAAATTCATAAATTTAGACCTAAAAAGACTGACAAGGAAAAAACTGAAGACACAATCAACCAACATTAGGAGTGAAACAGGGCATGTCACTTTGGAGCTGGAAAAGTATCAAAAATTACCCAACACAAACAAATAGTCAGTAGGAAAAAAGCTACATAATTATATCAAGTAATACAGTAAAAATATTTCACAAAATTCATCGTCAATCACAATTTTAGAAAACTCTCAGCAAGCTACAAAAAGGAGACAGTTTTGTCAACCCAGTTAAGGGTTTTATTGAAAAACTAACAAAGATCATACATAATGATGAACAAGGTAGAGTTCTTCTATCTCTGTTCTATACCATACCATAGTGGAATTCTCAGTGCAATCAGGCAAGAAAGAGAAATAAAGACATCCAGATTGGAAAAGAATAAATAAAACTGTCTCCATTTACAGATGAAACGGTTGTTTACATGGAAAACCCTAAGAAATACATACGCACACTCCCTCTAGAACTAATAAGTGAGTTTAGCAATGTTCACAGGTACGACTCAAAAAAAATTAATCTTATTTCTATATACTAGCAAGAAGGAACTGGAATCCAAATATGTATTTTTACAATGCTATTTACTTATTTTTATTTTTTACTTTATTTTCTTTTTTTTTGAGACAGAGTCTTAAGCTGGCGCCCTGGGTAGAGTGCTGTGGCATTACAGCTCACAGCAACCTCCAACTCTTGGGCTTAAGTGATTCTCTTGCCTCAGCCTCCAACCAGCTAGAAGTACAGGCACTTGCCACTATGCCCGGCAACATTTTTCTGTTGCAGTTGTCATTGTTGCTTTAGCTGGTCCAGGCCGGATTAGAACCCACCAGCCTTGGTGTATATGGCCAGTGTCCTACCCACTGAGCCATGGGTACCACCTATTTTTTCTTTTTTTTGAGACAGAGTCTCAAGCTGTTGCTCTACATAGAGTGCAGTGGTGTCACAGCTCACAGCAACCTCAAAGTCTTGGGCTTCAGTGATTCTCTTGCCTCAGTCTCCCAAGTAGCTGGAACTACAGGTGCCCACCATAACGCCTATCTATTTTTCTGTTGCAATTGTCATTGTTGTTTCAGCTGGCCTGGGCCAGATTCAAACCCGCCAGCCTCGGTGTATGTGGCTGGCACCCTATCCACTGACCTATAGGCACTGCCCATTAAAATGCTATTTAAATAATTCCAAAAAATTAAAATACTTACATATAAATCTACTAAAATACATTGAAAACCATAAAATGCTGATGAAATAAATCAAAGAAGCTCTAAATAATGAAACAATATAGTACGTTCATAAATTGGAAGATAAGGCAGCACCCATAGCTTAGTTGGTAGGGGGCCGGCCACATACACCGAGGCTGGTGGGTTTGAACCCAGCCTGGGCCAGCTAAACAACAACAACTGCAACAAAAAAATAACCAGGCGTTGTGGTGGGCACCTGTAGTCCCAGCTACTTGGGAGGCTGAGGCAAGAGAATGGCTTAAGCCCAAGAGTTGGAGGTTCCTGTGAGCTCTGACACCTGGCACTCTACCCAGGGCCACAGCTTGAGACTCTGTCACAAAAAAATAAAATAAAATAAAATAAATTGGAAGATAACTTGTGATGATGATCCTTTCATCTATAGATTTCATGTAAACCCAATAAAAATCCCCAACATGTTTTTTGTTGTTGTTGAGACAGAGTGTCACTTTCTCACCCTTAGTTGAGTGCCGTGGCATCATAGCTCACAGCAACCTCAAACTCTTGGGCTTAAGTGAACCTCTTGCCTCAGCCTCCCAAGTAGATGGAACTACAGGAACCTGCCAGAACTCCTGGCTGTTTTTTGTTGCAGTTATCATTGCTGTTTAGCTGGGTCAGGTTTGAACCTGCCACCCTGGGTGTATGTGGCTGGCACCGTAACCACTGTGCTATGGGCACCTAGCCCCAACATGTTTTTTATAGATAGAAATGAGTTGCTGTTAAATGTATATGGTAAGGCAAAGAAAGAAGAACAGCAAAAATGATTTTTTAAAAGAACAGAGTTGGAAGAATAACACTTTTCCATTAACAAGGCTTCTATAATGCTTCAGTCATTGAGGTCAAGATAGCATGGTATTGGCAAAAAGATAAATGTGTAGATCGATGGAAAAGAATAGATTTCCAGAAATAGACTTACACAAATATGGCCAACTGATGTTATTTTAATTCAAGTATAATTTGGTGTACAGTGAAATGCAATGACTTGACGTGTGGAAATTGATGAGTGTTGGTCAATGCATGTATCCATGTAACTCACACCCTGTAAGGTATATTCTCATTTCCTTTAATTCAAAAAGTTCCCCTGGATTGCCCTCCAATAATTCTTACTCCCTTGGACAAGTCCTGCTTTACCAAGTGAGTTTTTGATAAATATACAGAGGTAATTGAATAAAGGATAGCCTTTATAATTGGCATTTACAACATTCAGACATCCATTTGCAAGAAAATGAACCTTGACTTAAATCTCATGTCCAAATTAACTCAAACTAAGTTATACATTTAAATGTAAGATATAAAATTACAAAACTTTTAGAATTAAACATAGGGAAAGTCATGATATATAACAGGAAAAAAATGGATAAATGGGATTTCATCAGAATTAAAAATTTGTCTGGGAAAGATCCCATTAAAAGCATGAAAAGACAAGCTACGGACTGGAAAAAAAAATGTTTACAGATCCAAAAATGTTTACAGAAAAACTTGTATCTAGATAACATTAAAAACTCTCAAAACTCAATAGTAAGAGAATAAACAATCCAGTTTTTAAAATGAGCAGAGGCTTGAATGGATACCTCACCAAAGAGGACAGGATTGCTCCCAGAATCTAAAAGCCCCAGAACTCAAACAACTTGGAATCTGAACAAAAAATTCCAACAAATTTTGCCCGAGATCCAAATGCTTCTTTGGAATATAAATGCCCAGCACGCTGTCTGTTGTTCTATGTTTTTGTGGGTATGTTTCCCCAGCACTTGGGCCATGTGCTTTGTCCTTCAGTTTGCTGTCAGAGGCTGTAATGAAAGCATCGCATGTGATTTTCACTGCTAATTTTACGCTTTTTTGCCTGTTTTGTGTTATATATATGTAAATATATAATAACAACTAAGTGCATTCACCATGGGTCCTAAAAAGTATAGTGAGGAAAATAAGAATGAGAGGAAAACTGTTAGAGCTACAATTGAAGTTAAGAAGGGGGTTCTGGAAGGGATTCAGTTTGGATTCCAAGGTATCACTGTATGTGGATAGCAGATAAACACATGAATTGTTTAACATCATTAGACATTAGGGAAATGCAAATGAAAACACCATGGCATACCCTACACACCTGTCAGAATGGTAGAAATTAAAGATTTAATTTAATCTTTATTAAGATTAGTGTGGCAATTTCTTTTCTTTCTTTCTTTTTTGAGTCTCACTTCATGTTGTGGGAGAGAGCCATGGCTTCCTAGCTCACAGCAACCTCAAACTTCTGGGCTTAAGCGATCATCCTGCCTCAGCCTCCTGAGTAGCTGAGACTACAGGTGCCCACCACAACGCCTGGCTAGTTTTTCTAATTATAGTAGAGATGGGGTCTTGCTCTTACTCAGGCTGGTCTCAAACTCCTGAGCTCAGGCAATCCTCCTGCTTCGGCCTCCCAGAGTGTTAGGATTACAGGCGAGAGCCACTGGGCCTGGCCCTTAGTGTGGCAATTTCTAATAAAGTTAAAGTCATCTACCAGTTGACTCAGCAGTTTTACTTCTAGGAATTATCTAGCTATTACAACATGAAAACTTATCTTTACTCAAAAACTTCTAGAGGGGTATTTATAGTGGCTCTTTTTATAAATCCTAAAAACTAGAAACAGTCAAATGTCCTGCAGTGGGGGAAAAAACTAACAAACTGGGTTATATCCATAGAATGGAATTCCATTTAGCAATTAAAAAAGAAAAAAAAAAAGGAAAAAGAAAAGGATTATGAACACACACAACAACTGGGATGAATATTAAAGATATTATGCTGAGTGAAAGAAGCCACGATGTCACTCCTGTGACCTTCCGGAAAAGACAGAAGTTCGGTGATAGATAATAGAACAGTTTGGTCAGGATTGGAGTTGAGGGCGAATCGGACACAAAATGAAGACATCACGGAGGTTTCTGGTGAAAACGTTTTGTATTCTGACTGTGGGGGTCGTGCATCTATACGTATGTTAAAACTCATAGAACAGTACGCACGAAGTCAATTTTCCTATACAAGTTCTGATAATTAATTTCTCAAACTCCCACTAGAAAAAGTCCTACATACCTCAGTGCTGACTGGCACTATGGTCACCTTGAAACTATTCCCCTGGGGAAGCTGTGCACCCATGCCAGGGCCTGGTCCAGCCTTCAAAGCACTTGATCTAGGACGAGATCTTGAACTTAATCGTCAGACCAGTACAGTGAATGGCAGCTCTGATGGCCCTTCCGGAAAAAGACTTCCAAAAGGGCTTTGAAGGGTGGACCAGGCATTGGTGTCAGTGCACAGCTTCCCAAGAGGAGCACTTTGAAGGTGACGGTAGTGAAATTCAGTAATGAGGTATGGGTCACTTTTTCTAGGATAAGTTCTGGAACTTAGTTCATTTAAAAAGTAAAATTTTAAGAAAAATTTTTAAGAAGTTAAAATGTGGCCAGGCAAGGTCCTAGCACTCTGGGAGGCTGAGACAGGTGGATTGCTTGAGCTAACGAGTTCAGAGACCAGCCTGAGCAAGAGCGAGACCCTGTCTCTACTAAAAATAGAAAAACTAGCTGGGCATCAGGGTGGGTGCCTGTAGTTCCAGCTACTCAGGAGGCTGAGGCTGGAGGATTGCTCAAGCCTAAGAGTTTAAGGTTGCTGTGAGCTATGACACTACAGCACTCTACCCAGGGCCACAGAGTGAGACTCTGTCAAGGAAGGAAGGAAGGAAGGAAGGGAGGGAGGGAGGGAGGGAGGGAGGGAAAAATGTTTTTACTGAGACAGTCAAAACAGGAAGAAACTTGCTCAGAACATGCACTTTGGTAGGTAAAGATGAAAAGGAGGGAAAAAAACAAAAAAGGAAAAAGTAAGTATTACCTCAAGCAGTGATCCTCCAACTTTAGTCTCTGTAAGAATCATCTGGAGAATTTGTTCAAGTTGTTTTTTCCTGGGCCTCGCCCTTGGAGAAACACTTGACCGAAGGAGAAAAGGTAAGTTTTCTCAGCTACGTAGGTACCGGCGTGTGTGCCATAATGCCAGATTCAGACCAAACTGACTTCACTCTAGTAAATCAAAGCAGATGCTTCTGGATTCAGTTAAGTCATTAGGACAAACTTTTGTTTCAGAGCGTTTACATTTGCAGTGCTTAGGCTTGTAAAATGAGACACATAAATAAATCTTCCTCCTACCAGCAGAATTAAAGCTTTTTTTTCTCTTCATAGATTAAAGTAGTTCAAGTGAGATACTTTTGAGTTTGCCTAGGCCGTCTCCAAAGAGCATTAGCCTTAAAAAATAAATCTACGATCAAATGACTTGCTCCAAGTTATTGGTGGAATATGAAGGTTTTGTTTGTGTGTGTGTTTGGAGAAGGGCAGGGAGAAGAGATTCCATGACACAGGAGCAATCAAACAAAAAATTTTTGATTCTGGAAAATAATGCCGAAAACACAACTGGAAAAGGCCTCTTTCTCTTTCCACCAGTTGCAGCTTGATGTTTGCCTGACTTTAAAGTTTTGTTTTTAAAGTAACTTTTAAAGGACCATATCTAATATTTTGTGGCTTTATTTTAAGCCCCCTAACATGCTTATAATTTTATTATCTCCAGAACATTTTAATCACCCTAAGTTTGGGGACAATGCAAATTAGGCTGCTGTCTAACTTTGTCAACATTGTAGGAAGAGTGGAACATGAATCAGAGTTGGGTATTTTGAATCCAGTGGCACCAGTTTCATGAGGGTTTCAGGTAGGATTCAAAAGCGCCACACATCAAAACAGTAGCTGCTTTCTCCAGGCAACACGCTGGTGCTCTGGCCAAGAATTCTGTACCAAAGGCATAACTTTTCCTTCGAGAGCAGTGAGACATTTCCACCAGCCCAATGGGATGACTTTCTGATTTCAGATGTTAAGGGTTGCCACAACATCATACCCTCACCTAAAACGGGACCCTCTTTGTGGGATGAAAAGAAAAGCTCCTTTGTCTTCAGTTTTCAGCAGGGGAAGTGGATTGGGTTCATCAAGGGGGCAGGATATAGTTGGGAAGGAAGGAGTCCCAGGTTCATCTTCTTTCAGCTTTGGCAACCTAAGGAACCAGAAAACCTCAGGCCAGCAGGCCTCCTACTAAGGGTGATATTCAGGCTCGGCACCTGTAGCTCAAGCGGCTAATGCCCTAGCCACATACACCAGAGCTGGTGTGTTCAAATCCAGCCCGGACTTGCCAAACAACAATGACAACTCCAACCAAAAAATAGCTGGGTGTTGTGGCGGGCACCTGTAGTCCTAGCTACTTGGGAGGCCAAGGCAAGACAATTGCTTAAGCCCAGGAGTTGAAGGTTGCTGTGAGCTGTGACACCAAGGCACCCTACCCAGGGTGACAGCTTGAGGCTCTGTCTCAAAAAAAAAAAAAAAGTGATATTCAGATGCACAAAACAAGTATAGCCACTTTGGAAAACACTCTGGTAGTTTCTTATAGAACTTGCCATGAAATCTGGCAATTGCATTTCTTGGTATTTACCCAATGAGTTGAAAACCTATCCACATAAAAACATACACACAAATGTTTACAGCAGTTTTATTCATAATTGCCAAGCTTGGAAACAACTGAATGGTCCCTCAATGGGTGAATGGATGGATAAACCATGGCACATCCGATGGAATATTATTCAGTGATAAAAAGAAATGAGCTATTAAGCCACAAAAAGACATGGAGGAAGGCTGGGCCTGGTGACTCACACCTGTAATCCTAGCACACTGGGAGGCCAAGAGGCAGGAGGATCTCTTTGAACACCAGAGTTGGAGGTTGCTGTGAGCTGTGATGATGCCATTGCACTCTAGTCTGAAAGATAGAGTGAGATCCTGTCTCAAAATAAAAAGGAAAGACATGGAGGAACTTCAAGAATCTACTATATAGTATCTGACATTCCAGAAAAGGCAAACCTTTGGAGATAGCAAGTGTTGCGGGAGAGGGAGGGATGGACAGGTAGAGCACAGGAGATTTTTAAGGCAGTGAAACTATTAGAATGATGCAGATGTGGACTGTTGGACACAGACAGAGCATGCGTTTGTCAAATTCATAGAATGTGTAACACCAAAAGTGAACCCTAATGTGAACTCCCGACATCAGTTAAAAATAATGTATCAATGTTGGCTCATCAGTTGTAAAAATAGTACCACACTCATGCAACCTATTAATAATACGGGAAATGGGTGTGTGAGGCAGAAGTATGAGAGGGTATATGGGAACCCTCTGTACTTTCCACTCGATTGTTCTGTAGACCCAAAACTGCTCCAAAAAAAAGAAAGCTTACTGATTAAAAACACACACACACGAACACAGACAAAATGCTGGTCCAGGCACTCTTGTCTTGGCCAGGTCCCTGGCCCCTCCCCAATTGCAACACTGTGGGTTTGGCTTAGTTTCCTTGCTGGTTTGCAGCCCTGAGGTTTCTGGTCTCCAGAGGACCCTGACTATCGGATGTGTTCACTCCTACCTGTTGGTATCCTTTGGAATCACCTGTAGTAATAAATAAACTTTGGCCACATCAAGAATGCTTCTGGGTTCCCTTACAGGTTTATCCGCAATACCCTAAGCCTTTGGGTGTTTATAAAATGGAAATGATGGCATCATCTGTCTTTATACATATGTACCAAGTCCCTACCCTGTGCCAGGCACTGCTCCCGGCAGTAAGGATGCTACCATGAAGAAAGACAAAATCCCGGCTCCTGTGGGCTTCCATTCCAGTGAGTATCTTAGTGAGACAACTCATGAAGTCCTCAGGTAGCGGGTGCTTCCAGAATACCAGCAACTGCAGGCCTCCCTCCGTCCGTCAGGACAGGAAATGTGCATGCAGACACCACAAATGCTGTCCCCAGGCAGGCTGCCGTGACTCCAGACCCCAGCAGATGGCAGCAGCTGCAGACACATCACGGTGGCCCTGAGCGCAGGCCAAGGGGCGGAGGGATGGGCTGATGAATGTGAGGCTCAGGCTCTTATCCTCCGGATCACAACAAAAGCCTGTTCTTTCCTCCTGAAAAACAGAGCGCCTTATCTTATCTCGTCATCTCTTGCTTTGTCCTTTACAGAAGCAGCCACTTAACCCCCTGCAGCAGGGAGACAAATCCCTCCTGGCCCTGCAGAGTCACACCTGGGGTTCCCACTGCAGAATTTTAGAGCTGACACAACCTGAAAATTCAGTGCGTTTAAGGATCGCAAAGGCAAAGCCTATGGGGCCTGGCAGTAAAGCATGAGCGGGAGGAAGAAGGAGAACTGCCTGAAAGGTTGAGGGTGGTCCTTACAGCTCTTCCTGGCTCCGACAGATCCAGTGGTACAGGTACCCCAGGTGTTGGGAAGAGCTAAATGACTTGATGTAATGATGTCTCATTTTGAAAGTAGCTGGATTTGGCGTGTGCCCTCTAGGTTGGTTGTGGTAACCCTGACAGTTCACTTCAGCTATTTCCAGATAAATTACACGTTCTCATAAAAATGCAGAGAGGAGTAGTAACTTGCCCAAGGCCACCCAGTGAGTTGGGCACAGCCCAGAGCCAAACTGAGTTCTCCCTGCTGGTTCAGCCTATAAAACTGTATCCCACTGACAGTAAGTGGTGTGTATGTCTGGGAAGAAAAGCAAAGTGGTTAAAATATGGATATAGACCAAGATAACGTCAACTGGCATTATATTGCTCAGCTATAGATAGAAACACCATCACCAAGAGCACTGAACGCAGAGCATTCACTATGTGCCAGGACCTGGGCTGAGCACTTCCTATGGGTTAGCTAGTGGAATTCTCACTGGCCCGCCCAGGAAAGGATGGTCACGCGCATGTTCCCCCTGAGAAGGAGGGCCTCGGGTGAGCTGTGGGTGGTAGGATCTCAATCCTTCTTTGCTTTTAGAAGGAGAGAGGAGGCTGGAAAGGTGGTCCCCGGCGATGGGGGAGCTAGGACCCAGCTGCACTGGGGTTCAGAGAGTGTTCCCTCCCCACCTGTCTTGCAGACCTCACAGCTAGTAACTTTCCACCTGTCTGCATCCTCGGGTAACCTTTTTGAGGAAAATGATAAGTGACATAGGAAAGAGAAATAGGCCTAGACCAGGAAAACTGTGGTAGGCAGGGTCAGAAACTGGCTCCAACTTTCTAGAAGGAAATGATCCCAAGAAAGCCTTGGGGACATCAGTGAGGCAGTGGGGTCCTCTGAGGCAGAAGGCAGCAGAGGAGCCTGCTGCAAGTGGGTGGGTGCCTGCTGGTTCTGGCAGGCCACCAGGGACACAGTGTGCCAGAGCCCTATTCCTTCCCATCTCTCTCTGTTCAAGCTTCTTCAAATGTCTCTTCTCTTGATAACTTACTTCCCCCTTTCCTACCTCACACTCAGACGCTTACTAAATATTCAGTGCTTTTCTGGTGGTGTTTTCCTTGCCAGAGCCCTCAGAGTCATAAAGCTGACTCTGGGCTATCCCTTCTCAGCATTTACTAGTTTATTGGCCAAGCAGGTTTCTTAATCTGCCTAAACCTCAGTTTTCTCATCTGTAAAATAGGGATAACTATACTTACCTTTCAGGGTATTGTCCCGTGGGCTTTAGGGAGAACATGGCATGGTGCCAGGCAAGGTGGTAATAATAAACTGTAATAGCTATGGTTAGCCTTCCTAGGGACACAGTCTCAAGCCTTGACCTTTCCATTTCCCCCCAAACAACAACAACAAATCCTCTGGTTCTACTTTCTGGATGGGCTTTGTCAATGAATGGAAAAGCAATCCAGAAAATTCACAAAAAATGTTTAAGTGAAAGATAGTGGTCTAATGTGTTTCCATGCCAGGGTACGACTTGCATTTTAGCAGAAGTTTTAAATGCCTTCAGTTGAAGGAGTAATGAATGAAGGGTGTGGCTGCAGAAGTCAGGCTGTCAGTACAGAGGTTCAGCTAAGGCTGAGGAAGAAGAATAGAGACACCATTGGAGTCACTTCTCTCTTTTGCCTACTACGCCTCCTCCCCAGCCCCAAACAATTAGAGACGTCTTGAGTCAGAGCTATGCTTTTCCACTCTTTATCTTTATTTCCCAATGTGTAAAATGGCATACTAATAACAGTAACACCCACGTCCTAGGGTTATGTCCGTGCAAAGCTCTTGCCACAGTATCCGACACCTAGGAGTCATGTATATAGATTAGTTGTATTAATTACCAGGTTCCCACAAATGTGACATCTTAGTAAATGTTATTCTTTCTGTTCAAAATTGCATTTGAAGATATTTGCATGTCACATTTTCTGAAATCTTGAAGTCCTCTCAAAGGCCATTTACATTAGGATTCAGGGAGAACTAAACTTAATCCATAATCTACAGTTAGCATAGGACAGCTTGATGTATTGGAAGGACACAGGAGCAGATGATTCAGAGGTTCTGACCTTGGAACTATGTGACTTTGGATAAGGTCAGATCTCTCTTAACCAGGAATCGCTCACAAAGTCCTTAAGGGATCAAATGGCATCATGGGTGTGAAAGGTTTTTAAGTAGAAAGCCATTATTACTAACTACCAGTACCAAGCGGACTTCCAAGAAATGCGAGCACAGAGTCTATGCCACCGAATTAATTCCTTCCCTCTCCCTGCTTCTCAATCCCCACCCTCCAGGCAACTCAGCAACTCACACATCAGCAAATGCCAGATGTGGGCCCGCTGGTGCGCACGGCTGCTTGAAGCTGGCCTGTGGAGACATCTTGGCTTAAGAATCAGAATGTGGAGAGGGCCATGCAGGCAAGCTGGGACAGTTCCCTTGCTGAGGAAAGAGAGTGACAAAACAAGCCTTCTGTTCCACCAGGTCTAGCCACGGTATGGAGCAGCGTGACACCATGGTCTTTTAATAGGCACAGGGTCCCCCTTAGCACATCATGTCTTCCTTTGCTTCATTTGGTAGAGTTATCCATCTCTGCACCGCAATGTTTTCATCTGTAGGATGG
This sequence comes from Perodicticus potto, assembly GCA_963574655.1. Lineage (NCBI taxonomy): Eukaryota > Metazoa > Chordata > Mammalia > Primates > Lorisidae > Perodicticus > Perodicticus potto. The sequence continues at coordinate 19,669 of CAUYRH010174021.1, forward strand.
GGATATTACACATCTCATGTAGTACTGAGATCATTAAATGATGCTTGTAATTGTTTAGCAGAGTACCTGACATGGTGTGTGCAGAGGAAATGGCTATGAGTCTAGGACAGGTTGGAATGCAGGAGGCGCATCAAATTTTTTGTTACTGGACTGAGGCTCAGAAGAGCTTAATTTGTATTTGGATCTGAGTTCTCAGGCAAGACACTTAGCTCCTCGGTTTCTACATCTGTAGAATAACCAAACCAGAATCTCCTAAAGCGTGTCTGCATAATCGTCATCCCTTTAGATGTCCCATGAAGAAGGTACTGTGGCCATGGTGTTGGAAGAAGAGCTCTATTCTCTCTTGCTCAGAGACTCTCAACGGGGTGTGCTGGACCTGGTGGGTACCAGCTCGCAGGAAGATTCACTTTCAGAAATTTTATGAGCCATCATTAAAAACCAAGTTGTATAAACTGGCAAATCCTGTTAAGCACAAATATATTGAAGGCTCAATTTCCTAATTACGTTACTACATTTTACTATTATCTGTGCTCTTGAGGTTATTTACAATTCTTGTTGTCTGTAGAATGGGAATAATATAGAACGGAGTGCTACTGTGTATTTTTTCCTAATTACGATGCATTCAGTGGTGTCATGTTGGGAGCCTGAAATCAGTCATGGCAGAGGTATTTATATTCCAGAAATTGGTAAATCCTACAAATCAGGGCTTCCTTTTTTTCCTCTGCAGAGAGGGCTAGTTGTTAAACATTTACCAGCACATGCTGTCCCAATATCTATTAGCTTAAAGACGCCAAGAAGTTGAGTAATAAGTTCATTTAACTGGGTGTTTTTTAAACCTTTTGAACCAGAGAACCACTTCACTGACAGCATTTAGAAAATATTTTGTAATGTTTGACATGTAGCGCTAGATGATTCTATGGCCCTTTTATTCCGTTTTCCTGAGTGGGCGCAACTTCTGAATTGCTGAGTTGGGGAGCACATCTGGGCACACGAGGGCTCGGTTCAGTGCTCAGCTCACCCCACTTACAAAAAAGAAATATGCTTTTACAATTCTTGAGATTTCCAAACTTCTGCCCTGGCCAGTGAAACTTTCCTTGCATTCTGTACGTCGTGAAATGTGTCACCTGCTGCTTGTCTTTCCATGTGACATTCCTGCTGCCTCACCACCACCCTCTTCTAGTCACTGTCTCTTTGTGCTTGTGAGCTTCCCTCAGATGTGGCTTTTTTGGGAGATTTGGGCTCTTGGTCAAGTTGGATTCTTCTGATCCCTGAGATTTCTTCCACTCCTCTAACGTTACTGTAGAGCCCTGTTCCTTGTCTTTGGGATACTTACCTTAGCTGGTAATTATACATTTGTACCCAGGATACGGTAGCTGAAATATAGCCAGAAAGTCTTTGCAGGTCTTTTGTGCGGTATTTTGTTTGCTTGTTTTATAGAAATAGTGGTATTGCTCTGTTGCCCTGGCTGGAGTGCGATGGCATGATCACAGATCACTGCAACCTTGAACTCTTGGGCTCAAATGATGCTTCTGTCTCAGCCTTCTGAATGAGTAGCTGGGACTACAGACATATCCAGCTAATTTTTTTTTTTTTTTTTAGCTTGCACCTATATATTTTTTTCCAGATAATTTTTTAGTAGAAATGAGCTCTTGCCATATTAACCAAGCTGGTCTCAAGCTTCGGTCCTCAAGTGATCCTCCTGCCTTGGCTTCCTATTTGCAGCTGTTCCCATCAAATTTATTTCCCCATTCCGTGAATGTGGGCTGGCTTGCAACATGCTGTGACTCGTGGGATACGAAGGCCTTACTCCTTCTGGAACACTGGGCCCTCCAAGCTGGTCAGCCCAGGAGCAGTGGTAAAAAAAGGACAGAGAAGGACTGAGGCGATGTTGGTGTGTAGTAGGAAAAATCAGCATATGCGGGAAGAAATAGCTCTGGAAGCTGGAGCATTCTTGTGAGAGGGGCTTTTCGAGATTCCCTTATTCTTCCTCATATATCAGCACCTGACCTAGAAATGCCGAAAAAGAAAATCTAAAGATTTTAGATTTTTCTCATGCCACAACTGTGCCTGGAGAAATATATAGGAAGTTTAAATATTGGAAACAACAGACAGTGTGGTGTTTTATGTCTGTTAGCTTCAGCTACATATTAGGGACAGATTGCTACCCAAATGAGAAATTTAAACGCGACGGGCAATCCTTTTAATCAGAAAGGATTTCAGAAGCATTGATAATCCTTAAGTGAAATCCAGAGTCTTTGGTAATTAACAAAATGAACATTAGAAATGTGTTTAGTAAAATTAGGGATTTTAAATGAACATGTTAGATGCTATACGTGAATTCTCTTTGGGCAAATTAATAGCATTCAAGATACATGGCTTGACCAGAACATTGTGGAGATGGTCCGCAGGCCTTATACGAATAGGGTATAAAGTTTAGTGAGGTCTGCAGCATGTACTCTTAGGGAGTCTTCTGGTTTCCTGATGCCGCTCTAAATTAGTGTCACACCTGTGAGCCTTCTAGGAAACGTGAGGCTAAAAGAGCAGAGACCTAGGACTTCATCCAGCTTCAAAACAATTTTGTATAAGCCATTTTATGCTTGCTTCTTAATGAATATATTTAAATCACATATCTAGTATGTGGGGTATGACTTGGCTGGAGACTTTCTTACATTACAACCTGGCCTCCAACTGCACAAAGTGAATACTTTGATTGCTCTGGTTTTTTTGGGTTTTTTTTTGCTTGGAAGCTCTTTCCAGTTGACGAGTGACACAGGGAACGATAACTGAAGAATGGCAGTCTCCCTGAACAGAAGTAATGACTTTGGAGCTAGGTATGATAATATGGCTGAAATTTATAGGGCAGAGTTCTAGAGAGGCCGAAGTCATACAGAGAAGGAGCTTCTGAAATTTGCATAAGCTTCAAAAATCCTGGAATCTTTGACTTGATACTAGTGGCCTGCGTGCAGAGCAAGAGTCCAGGAGGCTAGACAGAAACAAATACTAGGGAGCTATGGGCTGAACCGAATTTCTAGAGCTGGTACAGAACTGAGAGATATTGTTTTAGGTATACAGAAGTATACAGGATCTTGTATCTTGTACAAAAAAAGAAGTATAATATTGTAAGTATAAGTGAAAATTCTGGGCACTCAGTTGACCCACAAGGAAGACCATTTGTTAAGAGACGGGCTATTATTGTCCTGGAATTATGGATATGCTACCACCAAATATTAAAAACAAGCCTCAAAGGATCAACCTGATATAAAGAAATTATCTACCAGGTAAAACCCAACATTATTTAGGAGAAAATAATAAAATTCAGACACTGAACAATGCATCATCAGGAATGCCCAACACGCAATAAAATATCATTAGACATATGAAGAAGCAAGAAAATGTGGAGGACAAAAAAATAAGAATCAGTCAATAACCGAAACAGGCCAGAAAAGGCAGAGATGAAGAAATTAGGAGATAAGGCTTTTATTTTTGTTTATTTATGTATTTGTAGAGACAGAGTCTCACCTTATCGCCCTCGGTAGAGTGCCGTGGCATCACAGCTCACAGCAACCTCCAACTCCTGGGCTTAGGCGATTCTCTTGCCTCAGCCTCCCGAGCAGCTGGGACTACAGGCGCCCACCCCAATGCCCGGCTATTTTTTTTTTGTAGAGACAGAGT
>CAUYRH010174032.1:0-14446 GCA_963574655.1 Perodicticus potto
GGACCACACCTACGCTGCACCTTACAAGGGTACATGTGAAATTTACTAAATGTAGACTACAAATGTCTTAACGCAATAAGTAAGAAAATGTTGTGAAGGCTATGTGAACCTGCTTATTGAAAATATTTCAAATTGTATGTAAAACCAGCACATTGTACCCCATGATTGCATTAATGTACACAGCCATGATTTAATAAAAAATAAAAAAGAAGTCCATTAGAAAATTATATCATATTAGAGCATTATACCAAGTAACAATAATCTTTAATTGGAACTAGTAAGTATCATAATTTGTGATTACAGTGCAGTAAAGATAGAAATACCAATAAAATTAGAAAAGAAACCAAAAACATTTCAGTCACCTGAAAATTAAAAGCATTAAATTAATTATTTATTGTAAACTGCAGAATATTTAAAACACTACATTAAAGATACTACTGGAAAGAAACAGAATAATGCTCAAGAAAAAGAAATGGCCTCAATATCCATATTAATGAAGAGAAAAGCATTAAAATAAATACATGAGTTAACATCTAAGTCACGAAGTTAAAACATAAACCTAGAGAAAGCAGAATAAAGCATTGTTAAGTGATAAAAACATAAATTAATAAGAAAAACCATATACTATGTATTATAGAGCTGACAAGCCAAATAAGAATTGAGAAAATAGATACAGATAAACTTTTGAGTATCCTGATCAAGAATAAAAGGAGTAGAGAAAGATTGAGAGCACAAAGTAAAAAAGAAAAAGGATAGTAGTACAATAGTAAATACTTGCCACATATAACCACCCTCCTCAGGGCCCAAGGTGCTTTGCAGCAGTGATGCTCTGTACTGGAATCATTTTATTTACTCTTGAAATCTCTACTTCTACTCAATTCATTTTGTCTTAAACTCACTAGAAGTTGGACTGTGCCCATGCTGCTTTGCTGAAAATTTGCAGGAAAGTTATGACATGTTAGACGCTGTACAAGTGTTGGGAATACTCAAAGTTCAATTAGATACAACCTTTGCTTCTGAGAAATTTCTAATGTGAAACAGTCATTGCTTTCCCTAGGATTGAGACATCATTGATAATTGCCACACAATAACAACACAAACCAACCCACAGACAGCCCACAAATTGCTATTCCCTCAAAAAGGATTTTATAGCCTGCCCCTTATTGTGTGAATTGCTGAATCTGTTTGTGGGCAAAGTGAACTTCCCACATACTTGCCTTCAAGCTTAGCTTTGGCCAACAGAATGTAAAAGTACAGCTGTGATAAGGCAGAACCTTTTGAGAACTACTGTGTAATTTGCAAATCGCTCTTTCTTCTTCCCACTGCTTTGAGAATAGCATATCTGACTTTATAGGAGCTGCCTTTATAGCTGGATCTTACAATGAAGAAATCATGTAGGGTAGAGCCACAGCCAAGGTGGCCAATATGGTACAAGAAACTGAAACAAATCTTTGTTGTTGCAAACCACTGAGATTTGGCTTTCGTTGTTTTGATGGCCATGTAAGCTGGCAAAAGCTAATTGACACAGTCCAATTTAATAGAGCCTGAGAAACACTGGACCAAACAATTCTGGGTTTCTGCTGTACATTTTCAACTATGTCATATCAAGTTAAAGTGGTGTTGTTTTTCTTTACTACAGCCTTGTTTATATAACCAAAAGTCCTGGAGCATTGATGGTGCGGGAGTCAAAATCTTCTCGATTTAACTTTCTGTGAGCTTAGTTATTAGCGCTTCTGTTTTCCACCTCTTGTATGTGTTGAAGTTTAATATACAAAAGATTTTTTTACTGACCACCAAAGGAGAAATCTTAAAATGAAAGAAAACCAATCTAATTCCATTCCAATCAGTCCTATAAACACACAGCAAGGATCCACTTTCCTCCTTGTTGCTACACTATTTCCTTGGAGATCTCTACATTCCTGAATCCAAGAACAGACCATTGGAAGGATCTGGGAACTTGTCAACTCTGAGACTCCAAGGCCAACCTCACCCCAGACCTAGTGAATCGGAATCTGTGTTTTAGTAAGGTTTGCAGGTGATTCTGATGCACGCTGAAGTTTGAGAAGCGTTGGTTTATAGAAGAACAAGAGCTTTTTTACTGGACATTCCATTTGATAGGTTTGAAGTAATTAGAGCTAGAATCCTTTTTTTTTCCTTTAAAATGAGCCTTTCAAGTGATTCTGACATGAGAGATTTACAAACACACTTTGAGAAAAATCAGTTTAAGTTTAGTTGGTTGTGTCTGAATCTCCAGCTCTGCCATTCAGCTCTAGTTGTGTGGTCCTGTGAAAACTTCAAATCTCAATTTCTCCATCCATGATAAGGATGCTGCCTTATTAGACTGGCTTAAGGCATTGGATGAGAATGTACAAAACATGTCGTCGTTAATTGGAAAGAAGACTGGGAAAAATGCAAAGCTGAAACATATTAAAAGCTCAATAAAACTTCATTGTCTGATAAATGTGATGAATGTGTGAATGAATACCAACCAAATCTAATGCAAAAGGCATAAATAACAGAAAAGGATCACTTCAGGTAATGGGAAAAAATTGCTGAAGTCTAACATAGCTCTCTGCTGAATTAGACTGCTGCCTTAACTTTAGGCACTTACATTTTGTATTTGGGTATTTCTTCCTCCCTTTGCCCAATAAGTCCAAGAGCAGAAAGGCTAGCAATCAATTAAGATTATCTTTTCTTATAGGGGTACTTAAAATAATCATGGTTTCCAATCATTATAAACACAAGAAATTTCGATAGCACAAAAGAATACAATATTAATAAAAATTAAAAATCTTCCTTCTCCAAGCACGTGGACACTCAGTACCACTCCCCACTTCTAATCATTTATTTTCCACTCTGATATAACTTTAAACAATGCAAGATGAAAAAATTAATATGCAACTATACTTCTCTCTCCCTGTCCTCCACCACTCCTTATCTCAGCTTCTATTGCATACCCTATAGATTAAATTTACCATTGAAAAACAGAACACTTAAAATACTAGACAATTACTACTTTTTTTTTTGAAGAACTAAAAAATGAATATCTTTGAGCAAGTCAGAAGACAACTTCCCTTGCCCTTTGACTCATTTTTTAATAGAATAGTTGGGTTTAATAACCCAAAAGAATCCTAAGGTGATTACCAGAAAAAGAGTAAACTTATTTCAAAACATTCTGACCTATTTAACAGAACTTAGCACTGTAATGGATGATATAGAGAAACAGGTGGATAGATGTACAGATGGGAGGAAGGAAGAAAGCACGTTTTTTAGAAACTCAACTGCATCTATCTCTATTCAAGACTGAAAAGTTAATAAAACTATAGTGTATTTATACTAAAAGAACATAAAAGTATGGACTATATATATGTACACACCTCTGTATGTATATACAGATATATATATAAATATACACATCCAAAGACATCTAATTAGAATCAATTACTCATACTTTGTTATGAAAGCTAGAACACAACTATAGCCCAGGATGAAGGAGAGAGATGGAGTGGGAAGGGAGGGGAGGGGGGAGGTTTGATAGAGGGAGGGTAAAGGCGGGACCACGCCTATGGAGCATATTGCAAGGGTACAAGTCAAATCTGTCAAGTGTAGAACATAAATGTCTTAACACAATAATCAAGTAAAGCTATGTTGATTGGTTTGATGTAACCATGTCAGATTGTATAAAAAAATCAACACCTTGTACCCCACATATGCATAAATGTATTCATGATCTATGTATATATGACTTAATAAAGAAAAATGGACAAAGGATTCAATAGACATTCCTCAGAAGCAAAATGCATACAAATAGCCAACAAGAATCCAAAAAGCTGTATAATCATCAAAGAAATGCAAATTAAAACCACTATGAGACATCACACCTATTAAAACAACTATTGTCATAGCAATAAATGATAACAAGTGTTGTCATGTTGTCAGAATGTGGAGAAAAGTGAACCCTTATACACTATTGGTGAAAATGTAAGTGAGTACAGCCATTATGGAAATAGTATGGAGGCTCCTCAAAAACTTAAACATTATCTCAGTGCCTGTGGCTCAGGTGGCTAAGACGCCAGCCACGTACACCTAAGCTGGCGGGTTCGAATCCAGCCCAGCCCGCCAAACAACAATGACGGCTGCAACCAAAAAATGGCCAGACGTGGCGGGCGCCTGTAGTCCCAGCTACTTGGGATGCAGAGGCAGGAGACTTGTTTGAGCCCAGGAGTTGGAGGTTGCTGTGAGCTGTGATGCCACGGCACTCTATGCAGGGTGACAGCTTGAGGCTCTGTCTCAAAAAAAAAAAAAAAACTTAAACATAGAACTAATTTATGATCCAGTAATTCCACTACGAAGCATGCATTTAAAGAAAATGAAATCAGTACATTGAAGAAATACCCGCACTCCCATGTTGATTGCAGCACTATCAGTAATATTAAGGATGGGAAGCACCAGCAGATGAATATATAAATACAATGTGGTGTATACACAGGATGGAACACTACTCATCCGCAAAAGGAGGGAAACTCATTTGTGACAGCACAATGAACCTGGAGGACATTACGTTATGTGAAATCAGGCACAGAAAAACAAACACTGCATGATCTCAATTGTATGTGGGATCTAAAAAAGTTGGTCTCGTTCTGGTGCGCAGTAGAATGGCAGTGATCTGGGGCAGGAGCACTGGGTGTAGAGATTGGGTAGATATCGCTCAAAAGATGCAAAATTTCAGTTTGATCAGAAGGACAAGTTCAAATGACTGAACAAACAACATGGCAATTATAGCTTATAGCAATGTATTGTATTCTTGAAAAATGCTAAGAATGTAGAATTTCAGTGTTCTTCCCACAAATAATAACTGTATGAGGAAATGCATATATTAATTTGGTCTATTTAGCCATTCCACCATTTACACATATTTCAGAACATCATGACAGTAAATATATGCAATTGTACTGGTTAAATTAAAAACATAAAATAAATGTAAAAGAAGTCCTGAATTTTAAATGAGAGTTAGCTATCAGTGCTTTATGACTAAAAGAGATTATGGTATGATGAGTATTTCCAGACAAGGAAAGAAAAGAGAAGCAGAGAGTTCTTTTTAACTTCTTAACCAAGAAATTTTATTTTTGCTTAAAGACAGTGCACGTATTCAAATTTGAAATTTTCAAAAGTATTTTCCAAAAATGTTGAAAATTAATACAGCCAATGTATGATAAGCACACTCATCTGTAATCTTATTGTTCAATTTTGGATCAAAGTTGCTTACATAGTAAACCAAACACAGAGAAAAATGAAGAAAACTTAGAAACTTAAAGCTTTTATTTCTTATGCTTTCTACTTTTAACGTACGTGTGCGAATATGTTTTCTACCCCTATTTCTATACTCCAGATTACACCATAGACTGCTCACTGTTTCATGAATAAATTAGTACACAATTTGTGTATTTTTGACCTCTCCCCTCAAAAAAGACATAATTAGATTTTCCATTAATTGCAGCCGTGTGTCTGAGAGTTTACGAGGTTTTAGTCAACTTCATTCATTTGTTTTACACCCACAGAGAGGAGCGTGTACACCATGTTGTTCTACACCATAAAATTTTAACTGATGGTCTTCATCCACCATATTAATAGTCCAATTAAGAGCACAGCATGCTGGGGTTCTACCTGACTCTCCTCCCTGGCAAACAGCAGACAGTTTTTGTAGTAGATTCCTGGTATTTGAGATCATCAAGGAAACCAAGACGTGAAGTTGCCGCTCTACTGTTCACAACACTAAATACATGTTTCAAGCAGTAAGATGTGCTTCCTGTAATCCATATCAGTAATTCATCTTGCCCAGGAAGTCAATGACAAAGATGCCCTCTTAGCGTGCGTGAAACCAGTTCATCCTCGACTGATAATTACAGACTATCAAAGAGGTGACCTTTTCCAGCGTCAGACCTTTCACCAGGCTTTTGATATTCAGTTGATTAAAATGCTATTATTTGTCTACATGACTCTCTTTCAAGGTAAAATGTTTCACATTATTGAACAATAGAGTAGTCTTCACGGAGCTAAAGCTTAATCTAAGTAATGAGCAACATTAATCAAGGTCCAACAGGACTAATCAGGCGTCAGATAACTCCACCATTTAAAAAGTTTGCTAATGAGTGTTTCAAGTGGAAAGGAATGATTTTATTCACGAGTATCCACTGGAGACATTAACTCTCCCAGAAAGGCCACTGCCGCAGCCTTTCATAATTACCTATGAAAACTTCTTCAACAATGGTCAGAAACTGAATATATTTGCATAATGGGCGATTTCAGCGCCCAGTGGTTTTCTGAATAATGTGTCACTTGTCAAACTTCATCTTAGGTTAGCATAATGTTTTCCTCTAGCCGCTGAAGGAGGCTGAGGCCATTTTGCATTACTTTCTGTGTTTACCACTGAGCGAACAAAGAGAAAGGATGAGCTTCCCAATAGATAAAATTTTGAGTGACATAGACGAGAGGATGAGACAGAACGAGGAGTGGAGGAGTGCGCCCAAACCTGCTTATTCTCTGGTTTGTTTTTTCCCATCTCGGCCCCCCCAAAAGTGTCCAGTTCCCAGTGTCTGGGTCCTGTGATTATGTTTTATAGCAAAAGAGGCACTTTGCCATTGTAATTCAGATAAAAATCTTTAGATGGGAAGATTGCATGTGGATTTACATAATGATGGGCTCTCCAAAATGAGAGAGACTGCGGCAAGGGTGAGAGCTCGTATCATGGAACAGGAAGGGAGCTGGGCCGCTAATAAATGCTCCAGAAGAAGCAGAGACGTAACCTGGAGGTCTCAGCTTCCCTCCTCTTGTGCACTCTGGACTGACGTTTCTAGCTCTGTGCATAACGACCTATTTTAATCTCACTGATGCCTGCATAGACCTACATGGGAGGCCTACACAGACTTACATGAGCTTTCAGATTCACTGCCCAAGAGCACAGGACTGCAAACTTGCCTCCTGTGGACCGAGGAAGGCCTTTTTACCTCGAGATAGCTCTCATATGCTCTGTAAATACATTTATGCACATTAGAAAAATGAGAGTACATACGGAGAAAAGACATTCAGTCTTGCAGAAAATGTGTTTGACATTCTTAGGGTTTAACAATTTCTGGTAACATCCCATTGTCCGCCGGGAATATGTAGCCCTCACTGCCCCGGGAAAGGGCTGCAGAGCTTAGGGGACTAACGTGAGTAACTTCTCCGGAGCGCCCTCCCACCCAGCACAGTGTCGTCGCTTCCCCAGCTTCTAGTCTCAGCATCCCTCCCTGGCCTAATCAACATTCAGTGCCTGACTCAACCTTCAGCACTTTTTCTGTTCCCTAACTACTTCCACTAAGACGCCTCCTTGGCAGAAAATTTGTAAACAATCCTAATGTCCTCTTTGTTTCTAACACCAAGTGCAAACACTCCTGATCTCTCTGTGACCCTTCATTTGCTGATTTTGCAAATAGCCTAATGAAATTAGGATGCTATTTAAGGAAGCTTACTAGTGACTGCAGCTGAGTGCCCCACTTTGACATTATTTTAGCCCTTCCTTTCAAAATGTATTTGTGGAGCCTCCGCCTGGTGTCAGCATCTGAGAGGATCAAAGGTAAGAACAGGGCTTTAATTTCCCCTAGCCCAGGACCTCAGGTTCCCCACATAGGATAGATGAAGCATAACCAGACTCGTAAGACACAGGCCACAGAATGGGAATGCTGCTTACTGGTGTCTCACTACAAATGTAGCTACCCAGGGTCTCAGGACCCTCAAATACACTACTCAGCGTGAGCTCTCCCTCCATGGAACCAACTCATACCCAGCATGGAGGTTGTTGAGCCAGATTGAAATGGATAAGATGTTAAGTTGTATAGTAATAAAGGTGAATATTACCAAATACAATATATCCATTTGCTCAAAGGGGTAAACATACTGAGCTAAATGGACCCACATAGATCAGCCCCCACCCCTCTCTTCAGCATCCTCCATGCACAGGACACGGCTGCTGGGTGGTCAGAGGTAGAGGAATACTCTCCCTGAAAGTCGTTACTCAATCTTGACTCTGCTTGTTCCCATTTACCTAAGAGGATGTGCTTTTGTATTTTAAAAAATCATAGCTAAATTTTGACCAAAGTGCATTACTTAAACATTAATTTTTAATTCAACCTGTCAATATGTTGTTTAGGATATTGCATCCTCATTTATAAGTGAAATATGTTTGTAATTTCCGTTTATAACAATATATTTTTTCCACTCTCAATATCAGGTGTATCCAAATCAAGTAGAATGATTTTGAAATATTTCTTCTTTTTCTATTGTCTATAAGATTTGGCATGATCTGTTTTTTGAAACTCTTTTACTTTAATTTATATAATATTAGTTGTCTATTTTTTGAGACTTTGGAAAAAAAATACGAAGTTAACAGATGACTTCATACTGAGCCTCAGAGTCAAGGTATTCTATTATAGACAAACTCTTATTTGACACTGTGAATGTTACTTTCTTGGCATTATTATTATTAATACTGCTTAATATTTTGATGCAGTAATCATCTGTTCTCTTTTCTGAATGTATTTATCTTCATTCCTTCTTTACGTGGTTTTGTTTCTAGTCCTTCTCTTAAACATTGTTATTGTTATTAAATTTTAAGCCTTTTAAATTCTGTGAAGGCAAAAAGTGGAAATTTAATTAACCCATGTATATGTAAAAATAAAAAAAATTTAAAAATCATAGCTAAAAGACTGCATGTGGAAAGTATTGATGGCATTTGTTTAAGTCTCAGAATCTCTGACAACTTGCTCTATTTATATATTTTTCAAAGCACATTTTTTCCACGCCCTCCCCCTCTGTGGATTGTTATGTTTTTGAGAGAGTCCTCTGTTGAGCTTGAAATTGGAGTTCAAATTTTACAAAGCCCATAGAAATGCGTATTTCAAGTGCTAAGTACAAATTTGTTATTTTGTCTAAATTGAATTGGTCACCAATACCCCAAATTCTAACTTCATAAGCACTTGCTTAATTTTAAGCAGAACAACCGTTGAAAAGAAATACATTGGGTCAAGAATGGAAGAAAAAGTATCCAATGTACTCAGCCCTACTATGAAGCTAATCTATAGCTTTCATATGAAGGCTAAAACCCATTTATAGTACAAGAAATGGGGAAAGAGGCAAGGGAGGGGAGGAGGGGGGGAGGATGGGTGGATGGAGGGTGATTGGTGGGATCACAATTACCGTGCATCTTAGAAGGGTACAAGTGAAAATTACTAAATGCAGAATATAAATGTCTTCATATAGTGATTAAAAGGCCATGAAGGCTATGTTAAATAGTTCAATGAAAATATTTCAGATTGTATATGAAATCAGTACATTGTGCCCTATGATTGCACCAATGTACACAATTATGATTTAATAAAAATAAAAATAAAAATAAAAACAAAAGAAATACATTGGAAAAACCAAATCAAGAATGTGAGCACAAACAGCACTAGACATTTCTGGATTTCAGTAATAAAATGTGTATGTCCTTTGAAATATTTTCTAGGGAAGGAAGCAAAATTAAATGTCACAGGGGTTTTTCATATTTTTGATGTTTTCTGTGAATTGATTTTGTTGCTGAATTTTTCCTGCACTTTCTAAGTTTGTATATATAATCTTAACAAAGTAACTGTTCTAACAACCTAAACCAATGATATTTTTCTGACTTTTGTTAACTGCATGGATAATATTCTAAAAATAATAAATGAAATAATATGAAAGAAATGTAGCTACCAGAAATACAACTCTTTATTTTTTTCCAAGAGTGCATGTAACATTAAAGTAAATTTTTATTATGCTGTCTACATTGAATATTATATCAGAAACATTTTATTCTGTTGTATTGTCATTACATGCCTTATATATTTTTCATAAAATCTTAAATATTCCAAACTATTCTATCTTATTTATGTTCCATAATACACTCACCCAGTGCCCTATTTTTGGACATGTATTTTACTACCTCATTCTCATTTCATAAACAATGTTGCAAAGCCTATGTGTTTGCTACATATTTTTAAATTCTGAGTGATATTCTCTGGGTACACTCTTAGAGGAAAACAATTTTGGATACAAACAAATATGGTTTTATGTTCACTTTATGTTCACTTTCACTTTACAAACATGTCAATGTGCACATTCTCCCGCAGCAATCCTGATTGTATTTTTTCACTATTTTCCACCCTTGGAGATGGACCTGTCAGAGTCTGCACCTTTCTAGGGAGGAGAGATAGATCCCAACAGCGAGGTGGGCAAAGGGTCACCTTTAAGTCTTAGCTCTGACCCCTACATCGTGTGCTTTGAAACTTTCTTTGGTAGAGGCTGCTCTGAGAAGATAAACACATCCCCCTGAGTCTGAGCTTCTCCGGGTGGGAGTTATCTCTTCTGAAAATATAGGCATTCACCCGTGGAGCCTTCTGGAAAGACTCAGCTTTAGTCACAGGAAATGAAAAGTAGAAGGCTTCAGCCTGCGGGGGAGAAGGGGACTCCCTCCCCTCCCACTGCGAGTATCCTGAGCTTTGGGCTCTGAGTTTCATTATAGTTCTCACGAGGCTCCCTGCGTGGAGATGGTGTTGGTCTACAGCACAGAGGTGCATAGCTCTGCCCAGGTCAGGGAAGACCCTGGGAGGTGGACTTGGCCATGACCTCTCAAAGTACCCTCAGAAGGTAGGTGCAAGCCGGAGACATATAGGTGTAGAAGGCAGGAGGGACAGTGTCCAGGACAACAGGAGTCTGGGGCAGCCTCAGGCTTGAGGCCCACGGTGCTGCAGCTGGTGCTCACGAGCCAGCAGACGAGGGTCTGAAAACCTTTGTCCCTACACTCTGATGGGTTGGTGGCATTCTGCAGGGTTAGAGATAGACAGACATATGCAGACATAAAAACCTCTCATTGTTCCTTTAACTTTCCCTGTTTTCTTACTTGTGGGTTTAAAGGAGCCTTCTGTCATCGCAGAGAAAGTGGGCTCAGAGCTCCCTGTTTTCTCCTTACATTTCCAGTTGTACATTTCTCTTCTACAAAAGGCAGAGAATGATGCATTTCTCTTTGACTCATTGTGAGGGTTAAAAATGCAGGGGGTGATGATGATACCAGGACAACAATGTCTATTATATTGTGCCAAACAGTGCATTCAGCCCTTCCCACACCTCTGCGTCTTCCCGTGTGGCGCTGTCACAGCACACTGCTGTCAGCCCCCTTTGCAAATAAGGGGACCAAAATTCAGAGGCAGTGGAGTGAGGCATCGCAGTGCAGAGGGACCCTCAGTACAGGCAGCCAGGAGCTGCCCAGAACACAGATGCTGCCTTCTTTTCTGGGCTGTAAACTGTAGATAACTGTTTTGCTATTTTATTTTATACACTACTATTAGGTTGTAAAATTTTGTATAGTAATTAAACTACTTTAATCTTTTACTTGATACTATACTCTTTCAATATTTAGTGATTTTATTTTCTACGTTAGTTCTATTATTTGTATGCTTTTTGCTGTTATTGTTCTGAGGCAGTCTCACTCTGTTGCCATATCTAGAGTGCTGTGGCATCAGCCTGGCTCACCACAACCTCAAACTCCTGAATTCAAGCAATCCTCCTTCCTCAGCCTCCTAAGTAGCTGGAATTATAGGTGCCCATCACAACCCTTGGCTAGTTTTCCTATTTTTAATAGCAACAGGGTCTTGCAAGATCAGGCTAGTCTCAAACCCCGAAGCTAAAGGGATCGTCCCTCCTCGCCCTCCTATAGTGCAGGAATTACAGGTGTAAACCTCCACGCCTGGCTCTAGTTGTATTATGTGGAGATTTACAGATGATTTATCTTCAGCTTTATGGTATGTTTTAACGTTTGTTTGCAATTTATTATCTATAACTTTAAAACAGAAATGTCATCCTTTCACATATTAAAGAGCTTCTTCCCTTGAACCAAATTGCAAAGCTATTTTCCCAAGTAAAATAAACATTTCCTTCACTTTAGCTTATAACTTCTACTTTGTCATATTATAAATCCAGAGAGGGAGCTGTACTAGCATAAGATTTCTGCTATTGGTATTTATGCCATTGATCTATTTGCTGCATTGTTCTTGTTCACCAATGTCACACTGAGTAACTATTATTTTTTTTTTATTGAGTCATAGCTGTGTACAATAAGTGTTTTCAAATCCAAATGAGTTGATAGCACTTTGTAATTAATTATATATATTACACGGAGAGAGAGACATATATAATTATCTTATTCTTTTTTCCTAACAGATCTATATCATTTAATTGATTACAAAATAGAGCCTCCTAGAGCCTGTTCACACACATATGTGTATTACACATAAAATGTATATAATTATTTTTGTTTTCATCATTATATTTTTACTTAATGCTTTCATTAATGTGGTATGCTTTCATCATTATTTTTTAGAGTTATCTTCAAAATAACCAAATGAAGCTTTGTTTTTTCCCTCTATAAGCAACATACATCTCCTATATTTACTTCTAAATGTTAATTGTTTGTACTTATTTCCTTAACAATTCCTTCCCGTTACCTCTTCTGATCAGTCAGCCAGTGGCTTTGAGGCAGTCGTACTCCAGCCGTCCTGTTTTTAATTTCCTGGCCGTCTCTCCTGAGATCTGGTTGCTTTTCTCCCTCAAGGCCTCATTCTTGTTCCAAGGAGGGAATCCAGCAGAGCCGTTCTCACTGAAGGTTAGCCTCAAAATCAGGGAATGAAGCAAAAAGAGGCAAGAGTCCAAATGAGTCTCAAATGTCCACTAAGTGACACATAAGGAGGAGGACACCCGATTGTGTGGGTTCTTCTCAGTCGGAGCAGCTGACTGTCCCTCAGCCAGGCCACCACAGCACCTGACCGTTGAGTGGCTACTTCAGAGATGGCTCCTGGGTCTTCCGTTCTGAGATGAATGAAGAGCAATTTGGCGGGAAGGGGGATGCTGAGAGGATCTCCGGTGGTTGGGGGCTCCTCCTTCTGCAGACCCACTGGTCCCTGGCTTCAGCCCCACCTCACCTCTTCTTCTGGGCCTCGCAGCCTGCTGACTCCACTTTCTGTGTTTTAGGGACATGCTCACTTCTCTCAAAGTGAGAGAAGGTGACGGCCCCTCTTCTCTCTTTGCAGCTGTGTGCTTGCCCCTTTTTATCGCCTTCCTGACCTGTTATAGGGTTACAGGGAGAGAGCAGAAAAACACACGTCGTGTCCTGTAGGAATGAACCGGGGACTCGAGCCTCCCTCCACTCCTCCTTCCCTGGGTTCTCCAGGATCTTCTCCCATTTGCTCGGCTGTCTCTCACTCTGCCGTTAGTACTCTCTCATTGGCAACTTCCCTGTGATTCCCTTTCCAGGGAAAAGCTTCTTTAAATCCTATGACATCGTGTCCTAGAGGCAGTGTTTTATTGCCTGGTTTAGCAAGTAAACTATCTTGCATGAAAATTAACTTTGTTTTCCACTTTAAAACACTTTGTCATCCAGTGTTTAAAACGCTAAGTGTAAAATGGAAATATAGTCGGATTGTCAAAAATAAAAAATAATGATGAGAAGACAGCAGTTGGGGAAGAGCTTAACCTGCAGAGCCCTGTGTCAGCACGTCCAGCAAAGAGCACCACAGATGCCCGGGCTAGGGGACGTTGCTCTTTGCAGTGAGAAGGACACGCCCTATGGGGGAACGTTGGCACATTTTAGTAGAACGAGTTCAGAAACAGTTGTTAAAGCATTTTGGCCATGTCAGGGGATTTCTGAGGAGGGTTAGGAAAACGGGGCTGTGTTCTGGGTTGGCCACTGTCAAGGAGCAGGGCTTGGCCTGTGACTGGGTGTAGCAATGGCCTTATCTAGGAGAGAGGAAGACCAGACCAAAGCCAAAGTCATGACTGGAAACAAGCAACCTTCACATGTATCAGTTACAAAGGGGGCTATCTGGTTTTAAGTTATTCTTTTAGTGGCTTGGACAATGCTTATGTTTTATCTATGTTAGACAGGACTACAGGCTGGCCATCATTCATAAAATGACCTTGTCTCACACGGGTGTTCTATAAAATGTGTATGTTGAATGGGAAACTCTAGACCAGGGGTCCTCAAACTTTTTAAACAGGGGGCCATTTCACTGTCCCTCAGATGGTTGGCGGGCCGGACTATAGTTTAAAAAAAATCCATGAACAAATTCCTATGCACACTACACATATCTTATTTTGAAGTATAAAAAACAAAACGGGAACAAATACAATATTTAAAATGAAGAACAAATAAAGTTAAATCAACAAACTTACCAGTATTTCAATGGGAACTATGGGCCCGCTTTTGGCTAATGAGATGGTCAATGTCCATTTCCTTATTTGTCACTGCTAGTCGTAACAAGTGATGCAAGTGTGCATCAGATAGTCTAGATTTGGTTGGAGATTGCAGATGTTTCATTCTGGAAAAAGTCTGTTCACAAAC
>CAUYRH010174034.1:0-26308 GCA_963574655.1 Perodicticus potto
GTTAATTATCGAAATCACTTCATGTTGGGTGTTTGCCTTGACGAATATGTAGTGACCTTCCTTATCTTTCGTTATCTTTGTTGGTTTAAAGCCAATTGTATCTGCTACTAAAATTGTAACCCCTGCTTTTTTCTGGTTTCCGTTTGCCTGTATTATACAAGTCAGTCCCTTCACCCTGAGTCTATTTTTATCCTTTAAGGTAAGGTGAGATTCTTGTATACAACAGATATCTGGTCTGAGTTTATGGATCCAGTCAGCCAGCCTGTGCCTCTTCAGAGGACAATTTAAACCATTCACATTAATTGAGAGAATTGATAAGCCTGATTGTGTTTTGGGTGTCATGATTTTCGGATGTCCAGTGGACAATTTTAATCCTTTCACCACTGTGGAAGTTGGGTTTTGTTCAAAGAATTTCTGGGTGAGTTTACTTTGGAGGTAGAGCATTACGCTGGTTGTTGTGGAGGATGGGTCTGAGAAAATCCTGGAGAGCTGGTTTAGTTATGGTAAATTTCTTCAACATGTCTGTGTCATTAAAGTATTTGATTTCTCCATCACAAATGAAACTCATTTTAGCTAGGCAGAGGATCCTGGGCTGGAAGTTATTTTGTTTTAGGAGACTGAAGGTTGATGACCTTTTTCTTCTGGCTTGAAACATTTCAACTGAGAGATCTGCAGTTATTCTGATATTTCTTCCTTTGTAGGTGATGCTTTTCTTATGCCTGGCTGCTTGCAGAATTTTCTCTTTCATCTTTCATCTTAACTTTGTCAAAGTTAATCACAATGCGTATGGGAGATGCTTTATTTGGATTGAGTCTTGCTGGGGTTCTGAAACTATCTGCTATCTGAAGTTCTGTATCTCTTGCAATGCTTGGGAAATTCTCCTCCAAAATTCTTGGAGTAGAGCATCTGTACCTTTAGGACCATCCTCTTTTCCTTCGGGAATTCCTATAAGATGAATGTTTAATCTTTTGGAGTGATCCCACAACTCTCTCAGGGAATGATCCGTTTTTGCTCTCCATTTGTCTGCTTCTTTGAGTGTTTGGGAACATTCAAAAGCTTTGTCCTCAGTTTCAGAGATCCTTTCTTCTGCTTGGTCAACTCTTTTACTGAGGGATTCTACCCTATTTTGGAGCTCTTCAATTAACGTTTTCGTTTACTTGAGCTCTGCTATCTCTTTTCTCATTATGTCCATATCTTTGATGACTTGGGCTTTGAATTCATTAATATCTTGAGATAACTTTAGAACTACTCTTTGGAATTCAATGTCTATCTTTTCTTCCATTCTATTTATCTTATTTGCAAACCATATTCTGAATTCGATTTCTGACATTGCTACCATTTGTCTATGCATGGCATCTCCAATTGTATCTCCTTTGTCATTTCTTGAGGGGGGTTGATCTACTCTGGTTATTCATGTTGCCAGAGTTCTTCTGTTGGGTCTGCATCATGTTTATTCTCCACTGTTTGGTTATTAGAAGTGGTAGGGTGAGGTTGAATTGGGGTTCCCAGGTAGTAGAGATAGTCCGTTAGTAGAGATAGCTCTAGGCTTTGTAATTGTGACTTATCTCCTACAACCTTACAAAGGCCCCTTTCAGAGTTTTGGCTGGGGACTCTGAGGACCTACTTGGTGAGATAGCACAGACTAGCTCTGTTTTGATATCAACCAACCTCTACCCTATCCTAAGAAACCACAGTATTAGATTTAAATCTCGACTGTGAAGAGATATATATAGCTGCAGCACCCAACCCCCACCTTCAGTTCTATTCCATTACAGAACTTCGAAGGTCAACCTCAGAATGTCCCTGAGTGGACAGCCCCAGACACAGGTTCCAACCAAATTGTCTCTGGCAGTGCAAACCCTGCCCAACAGAGAGAGATTCAAGGACAATTCAAAGCAAAGGGATTCAAAGAACAATTGGAGCCAGGAATCCACACTCCCACCCACCAGACTCAATCCACACTATTGTCTGCTTCTCTGCTCTCAGGCCACCAGCTGGAGCCAGGGGCAATGTGTCTGCCCATGGGTCTTAGTCCACACACAGCTAGCCTCTGCTTGTCAGACCAGTTAGGGTCAGGGGACCACGCCTCCCCTTGCCAGTCTCAGTCTCAGGCTTTGTTAGAGTCAGGGCACCGCACTCAGCCCGCAGGTCTCAGTCCTCACCTGGTAAGCCTCTGCTCACCAGCCCCACTAGAGGCAGTGGACCACACCATAGCCCTCAGGTCTGGGTTCACACCCAGTAAGCCACAGCTCGAGGGTTCTCTTGGAATCAGGAGACCGCGCCCTTGCTATCAGTTCGCAGTCCATGCCTATCAAGCCTCTGCTCACAGACCTAGCAGGGGCTAGAGACCAGCCCTGTCTGCAAATTCAGTCCACACAGGGCAACCACTCTCCTGCTGTGAGTGCCGTCAGAGCCCGGGGTTCTGCACCCCGTCTGGCCAGACACAGCCCGATCTGAGGGTCAACGCTACCACTGGCCAGGCATAGTCATAACCAGGGGACTGCTCCTCCTCCCACCGAGTGTCCCTTTCTTCTACACCCTCTTTCTTCCCCGTTAGTCACAGATTCCGTCTTGATGGTTGGTGGTCCATGCTATGCCCAGGTCTTTCAGGACAAGACCAAACAGTCTATGCTCTGCAGGGGGCAGAACTTCAGACCACCATGCAAGGGGGAAAGAGTGGACTGGGAGTTGGACTTGGGGGGGAAAATATCTGTTCAATTTTATGCCTGGCAGGTAGTGTCTAGGTTCATAAGTGGGACCTTTCTGGAGAAAGAGACTTGGAGTTTAGTGGCTCTCTCCAGCAAGGTAAAATGAGAGATCTTTTATTCCCTGCTCATTCGCAGATAGCCTGTGGCAGGCCTCCTGCTTGGGGGAGGGGTCTCCTATTCTCTAGTCAATAGGCTTTGTACCTGTAATTTGTTTTCTTGAATGCTTTTCCTTGGAGTTACAGCTTGCCAAACTTCTTTCTTGGTTCAGCTCCCCATCTTTGGCTTCATAGAGTCTGATTCCATCCAGTTTTTCTTCCTCTGCTTAGGAGCCTCTGACAAGGGTTGCTGCCAGTCGGCCATCTTCCCAGAATCCCTCTTTTGTTTGTTCTTAGCTTATCCTCCCTTCAGCCCGCGTCTACTAGATCTCAGTGGCTTGTTCTCTATCAGGAGAGAGAGTGGCATTTGTCAGTGGCATTCAGTATCCCACTTCTGACACCACTTGTCAGGGTCCCTTCATGGATGTCACTTATCAGGGCCTGGGACTGGTTGGTTTCCGGCCCTGGCTTACCTAGGTTCGGAAGCAGACCACTCAGCTCTTATCTCACTCAGGAACAATTGCTCTTAGGTGCCTGAGGGCTGTTTACTTTAGCTGAGGGTGGGGGAAGAGATAGTCTTTGAGAGAGTAAAGCAGCCTTCTTAAAAAGATAGATCTTAGTCTTTAGTAGGGCTTAGTGATCTTCAGCAAAGAAATGCCATGTTGGCATTCTGCAGGTGGGAGAAGACAGAGTGAGAGTAAGCGGGTCTGTGATAGAACTGCCTTCTCCTCCAGCCTAATATAAGTCTGATCTCATGTCTCTCAACATCACAGGTATAGAGACTGCCAATTCACCAATGCTCTCATCTCGGGAGCTCTCATGCTTGTTAGGAGAGCTAAATCTTTCTCCATGCCCTTTTCATCAAGGTGTTCCATTATTGAGCTATACAAGTATTTCTTATAACTCTCACTCCTAGCCATAGGCTGTACGGGCTGCTACAGTGAGAATATGGAGACCTTGGGACTCCCGCACGCTTGCTGCTGCTGGGAATGGAAAATGGTGCTGCCACTGTGGAGAATGATTTGGTGGTGTCTCAAAAAAATTAAATGTAGAATTGCCACATGATCTAGCAATGCCACTTCTGGGTATAAGCCCCAAGGAATTAAAAGCAAAGACTTGAAACAGATATTTATGCATCCATGTTCATAGCATTATTCACAGTCGCCAAAAGGTGGAAGTAGCCCAAGTGTCCATGGATGGGTGGTTGGATAAACAAGATGTGGTCTGTCCATACAATGGAATGTTACTCAACCTTCAAAAGGAAGGAACTCTGGCTCAGCGCCTCTGGCTCAACAGGCTAATGCGCCAGCCACGTACACCTGAGCTGGCGGGTTCGAATCCAGCCTGGGCCCACCAAACAACAATGATGGCTGCAACCAAAAAAAAATGGCTAGGCGGGCGCCTGTAGTCCAGCTACTTGGGAGGCAGAGGCAGGAGACTCGCTTGAGCCCAGGAATTGGAGGTTGCTGTGAGCTGTGATGCCACATCACTCTACCCAGGGTGACAGCTTGAGGCTCTGTCTCAAAAAAAAAAAAGGAAGGAACTCTTAACACATGCTACAACATGGGTGAACTTTGAAGACACTGTGCCAAGTGGAATGAGCCAGTCACTGAAGGATAAATACTGTGTGGCTCCACTTACACGAGGAGTTCCCTGCAGAGGCACATTCTGGGAGAAAGTAGAATGGTGGTTGTCAGGGGCTAGGAAAGAATGGGGCAGGGGGTTACTGTTTCATGGTTATAAGAATTTCAGGCAGGTAAGAGGAAGACATTCTTGACATGAATGAGGGTGATGGTTGCACAACAATGTGAATGTTGCTTAATGCCACAAATTGTACACTTTTAAATGGTTAAAATGGTAAATTTTACATATATTGTACCATAATAAAAAATTATAATTTTCATTATGTGTATTCTACCATAATACAATGAAAAAAAGACCCACAAAGGCCTTTCTATCTGGGGTAGATGAAGGGAAAAGAAGAAAATAGCAGCCTAGAAAGACAGAAGGCATTCTAGGCAATAACAGCTCCATTGTCCACTCCAGCTAAATGCCAGGGCAAACACGGTAGCCTGACCCGCATCTGCACCAACAGCCACCAGGCTGGGAGCCCAGACTTGCACCTTCACGGGGCTGCAGCGAGGTAACAGGGAAGGCCTAGCAGGGAGCTATGGCTTTCACCCTTGCCAACCAGTAACATGCGTCCCTGTCCTCTGCAGTGCCCATGGGGACTGCTGTACTTAACTGCAAAAGCATGGTAAATTGGACTTCATCTGAAAAAGATGCTGTGAAGAGAATGAAAAGCCCAGGGACAAGTATCTATAATACATAAATCCAGAACGGAAGTAAGAAGAAAAGTAAAACTGCAGCTCGTCCTTCAAAGCATCCCTCTGTGGGGATCAACAGGCACGTGGCCATGTGGACAGCTGTGTGTAATTTCACATTCATGGGCTTTTGTTTGTTTGTTTGTTTGAGAAAGAATCTCACTTTGTCTTCCTGAGTACAGTGCTGTGGCATCACAGCTCATAGCAACCTCAAACTCTTGGGTTCAAGTGATCCACTTGCCTCAGTCTCCCAAGTAGCTGAGACGACCAGCATACACCTTCACACCTGGCTAGTTTTGTCTATTTTTAGTAGAGATAGGGTCTCACTTTTGCTCAGGCTGGTTTCAAAGTCCTGAGCTCAAGTAATCCATCTGCTTTAGCCTTCCAGAGTGCTGGGATTTAGGCGTGAGCCTCCAAGCCTGCCTGTGGTGTCTCAACCTGCTGTTTTCATCTCTTGTGTCTTGGGAAGCTTTGTGGGACAATGGATAAGACAACACACAGACCCCTGTGCTGTTTGAATGATGTTCTGCTGTGCAGATTTTCACTTTCATCAGTCCCTTTTTGCAAACCTGTTAGATTCCTAATCAACATTGGGGAAAGCATCCTTCATCCCCTGGGTATATATTCGTAGAGTGCCTGCCTTGCCAGGCACTTTATTTATCCTCTAGGGATTCATCCTTATGGAGCATTGGTCCCCAATCACCAGGGACCAGTTCCATCTTTATGGAAGACAATTTTTTCACAGATCGGGACGGGGTGGGAGATGGGGAATGGCTGTAAATACAGATGAATCTCTAACCCACTAATCACCTTCTGCTGTGTGGCCCAGTTCCAGAGCTTGGGTTCTGGTGAGGGGAGAGAAGTTGTGAACAAGGAGACATTGAATCTTCCAGGTGGTGCCCTGGGATAGGGGCAGGCTGCAGGCAGTAGCACATGTGGGTGGAGGTGACTAGTCAGAGGAGACCTCTGATTGAGGGACATTTGAGAGGGACCTGAGAGAGACCCACAGGCGCGGAAGGGAAAGGCATTTCAGCAGAGAGACTGGGTGGGCACAGCCAGTCCACAGAGTAGCCAGGGAGGGAGGACCTAGGGGCCAGAGCTGGGTCCCAGAGAGCCTTGTTGGCCCTTTTGGCCTCAGGCAGACTTTGCATTTTATGCTAACATTGAAAGCTATTGACATGAACACACTTAGGTTTTCTAAGATCATTCGACTGCCCTGTGGGGAAAAAATTGTTGGAAGTGAGGGGAGAAGCAGGGAACCAGACAGTGGCCAGGGTGAGGATGGATTCTGGACACACCCAGAAGGGAGCTCTGGCAGGACTTGCTGACAGACTTGAGTTCGGGCCCAGTGAGAGAGGAGTGGGGGCCTCCATAGTTAGGGCCCTCAGCCTCTGCAGGGACAGAGGGCCTGGGTGGCAGGAGACAGGGAGGGAGCAACATGCCCATGTTGAGTGGCTTCTCCATGTGGTAGAGTGCAGGGGGGCCCAGAAGTCAAATTCAGGGGACTGTCTGGGCCTCACTATTAAGACGATACTAAAGCTGAGTATAGTGCTGTGGCGCCATAGCTCATAGCAACCTGAGGAGCATGGACAGAGGAGAGGCCAGAAGAGAGCCTTGGGGGCCCCCGGAGCCAAGAGTCCGCAGAGAATTTTAAGAAAGAACAAAGACCGTGAGAGAGAAGCCAGTGATCCTGAAGGACTGAGAGAGTGGTGTTCCCAGAGCCAGGTGAAGAAGGTATTCAAAGGGGGGTGACCTGCTGAATCCATGAGAATTCAGTATTGGCGTTGGGAAAGTGGAGGAGCTGGGCACCTTGATGGGGTAGTATGGACATAAAGGGCAGTTGGAGTTGGTTTCAGAAAGGATGGGGCCCAGAAACTGGGACAGTGTGTGTGTGCTGACTTCACGCTTGTTCAGGGAGGAGCAGAGATGCTGAGATGAGAAACCCTGAAGGGAGGGCCGGGGAGGACTGGGGCCTTCCAGATGCAGAAAGGCAGTGGGGCTGAGGGAGGCAGCCAGCAGGAAGGGCGGAGCTGCTCAAGCCAACAGGAGGGAGGACACGGGGCAAGGCAGGCAGCGGGCAGGAGGCCCTGCGGGAGGTGGTGCGAAGGTGTGTGCTGCTGCTGTGGTGGCGGTTTTCTCGGGTCGCTCCCTGAGAGAAAGGAGAGAGAGGTGTTCAGGTGGAGAGAGAAGGTGACACACGTTGTTTTTTCACCTTTGTGCGTGTGTCTTGTTCCGTGAGGGTACGTTCTTAGGAGTGGCATCACTGGATCAGAGGGAAGGAACATTTTAATTTTGACCAGCATCACCAAATTGCTCTCCAAAAAATAAGCATGAGGGCAAACCAGGGCGGAGCTGATCATTTCGTGTCCTTTAAACCTTAGCAGCTGTGTGGGTTGGATCAGTGGCTGCATCTGAAAATTTCCCCACATATGATCTCCCAGGACAGCTCACTTTGCCCTACAGCCCACCGAGTCTGCCTGGTGCAGCGTGATGACATCAGGACTTGAGCAAATTGAGAAAGACAAGGAAACTAAGCTGCCAAAGGCGAGCTGTGTCCTAATTCAGTCCATGCTAACTAGCTGTTTGACCTCAGGCAAGTTATTTTACTTTCCTTTGCCTCAGTCTCCCCATCTGTAAAGTGGGGGTGACAGGAGTCCTCAGCACCGGGGGTGGTCCCGAGGACAAAATGACGTAAGCACTGCTGACAGGCTCTGGGAAGCCCTGAGTAAACCAAGACTCAGCCCAGATGAGGAAGGAGGAGGAAACACAGCCTTGATTCTTGCTCAGTATCCCTTCCCTTCCCACGTGTGTTCTGTGGAACATTGCCGCTTCCCAGGGTAGGAGGTGTTTGTAGGTATTAGGGGGACTTCCTTGGCCCAGTGAGTTGATGTGAAGCAGGTTCTCTGCATAGGATTTCTCAACTTTTCGCTGGACTTGGCTTCTAAGAAAGGTCTTTACCAAAGAGGATTTCCCCAAATTCATTGACAGGCACTCTCGCTTCTCTATGACCTGTCACGGGACCAGAATGCCACAGACGGCTCTCTGAGAAACATTCCTTGAGCCTGCACCAGGTCCAGCCCCTGTCTTGCCCTCTGGACTACCTTTTCTGGAGAAGTGGCCCCTGAGGGCCTTGGTTAGTGCCAAGTGGTCATCTGCTCACTGGTTGGCCAGACAGAGGCACATGGGCCAAGTCTGAGCTCCCTATCTAAGGTGGCATGTCACAGGCTGGCCTAATGTCCAGCAGGGATCTGGGCTTGTCAGGCTGCACAAACACTGGACAAGAAACACAGCATGAAAGTCTCGAGCTTGCATCCTCCTTGTTCCATTTGGCACATTTGGCACATTTGGCGTCTCCCTCTGCACGTCAAGGGAAGCCACCACAGTGCTGCCTCCCAGTGAGGAGGGACACAGGTGGAGAGGGGCCCCAGGGGTGGGTTACAAGACTGAGAAGGAGGAAGCCAGGATGTGGGTACAGTTTTCCCTGAGGTCCCCTAGAATCTGCTGGAATGTGATCCCACTGGTTGAGAGGGGTGGTGGCTTCAATAGGCATGTGGAGGGTAGTCACCAGTGCGTGAGTATCACGTGTCACCGCTGCCTCTCGAGGTCCTGCCAGCAGCCAGCACCTTATAGACAGTGCCACTCTTAATCCTCAGAGCAATCCTGTCAGGGAGGAGGTGGTTGTGTATGAAGAAACCGGATCCAGAGAGATGGCCAGTGGCTGCTCAAAAGGGGTGTGTGTTCCCTGGTCAGCCAAGGTGCAGGTCCCTCCCAGCAACATGGACATCTGTGGAGATGGGAGGGGTAAGCACTGAGGGCTGATCTGTATCCCCCAAAACTCAGCACTGCAGTCCTCACCCCCAGTATCTCAGAATGGGACTGTATTTGGAGACACGGCTGTTCCAGAGGGAAGTAAGTTAACATTAGGTCAGCAGGGTGGGTTTCAATCCTATAGCAATGGTGTCCCTACAGGCAGAGGAAATGTGGACACAGACACAGAGGGAAGAGTGAGTGGAGACACAGGGAGAAGATGTCTCCTGCGGCCAAGGACAGGACCTAAGGCAGACCCTTCCCCCAGAGTCCTCAGAAGTTTCTGAGCCAATCCCACTGACCCCTTGATCTTGGACGTCTGGCCTTCAGGACTGTGAGACCATAAATGTCCACTGGTTAAGTCCTGGTCTCTGCTGCTTTCTTACCACAGTCCCCAGCTGAGTGACAGGTGAGATCTCCAGAGACGAGGGAGGATGGAGCCACGGCTTCTCCACCAACATGGGCTCGAGACCAGCAAGGGACAATGCAACCCTCAAGCATCACCAAACTAGAACAGAAATGAGGACAAGTCTTTGGAGGAACTAGCCTTTGCTCTGAAACCAAAATTGGGAAATAGTAGTTGTCATCACCATCATTGGCGGCCTTGTTTGACTGGTTCTGCACAATGCACGCCCCGGGAGTGGATGAGCAGCAAGGTCCCATGTTGGCTAGAAGCTCCTTCCCACCTTCCACATGGGGAGTGCCCAGAAGTAGAAGTGACAGGGCCCTTCTGTTGCCGTCCTAACGCCCCCCCCAGGGCTTCGCAGCATGAAGGGAGCACTGGGTGAGGACAGTCAGGTCGGGTTCTAGTTGAGTGAAACTCCCATCAGCATCTGTGAGCACCAGCTTTGACAGCGAGACAGAGCCTTGTTTTTGACTTCAGAGATTCTCTGGCAGATAAGATCATTTATTATTAAGATACCCCATCCTGCTCCCCAAAAGGATTGTGGGAGATTGTAATAAAGACATACTAAGTAAAATCATTGAAGCAAGCATAAAATAATGGAAATTAAGGAAAGAAAGGAAGAGATGGTTGTACAGGTTGGATAATTAAGTCCATGAACTCATCCTAGAAGAAGCGCTTTGAATGGTGGACTAGGCGCTGGCATTAGTGCATAGCTTTCCAAAGGGAGTACTTGGAAGGTGACCAGAGTGATACTCAGCAATGAAGTATATAACACTTTTACTAGGATGAGTTTGTGAACTTAATTGTCAAGCTGTGTATATTAAATTAAACATGAAGGCTCGGTGCCCATAGCTCAGTGGTTAGGGCGTTGGCCCCATACACCAGGCAATTTGAACCCAACCCAGGCCTATTAAACAACAATGACAACTACAAAAAAAAAATAGCCAGGTGTTGCGGCAGGCACCTGTAGTCCCAGCTACTTGGGAGGCTGAGGCAAGAGAATCACTTGAGCCCAAGAATTTGAGGTTGCTGTGAGCTGTGAACCACAGCACTCTGCCCAGGGCGATGTAGTGAAACTCTGTCTCAATTAATTAATTAATTAATTAATTAAACAGGAACTAAGCCCAATATTCAGCTCTAAGCAGCCTGATAACTGAGAGAAAAACTGGGACACTTTCAAAAGCAGGGGGGAAAAACTTGGATGTTTATGAGACACTGTTCTCTTTTTATTTATTTATTTTTTTTTGAGACAGAGCCTCAAGCTGTCACCCTGGATAGAGTGCTGTGGCGTCACAGCTCACATCAACCTCCAATTCCTGGGCTCAAGCGAGTCTCCTGCCTCTACCTCCCAAGTAGCTGGGACTACAGGTGTCCCCCCACAACACCCGGCCATTTTTTGGTTGCAGCCGCATTGTTGTTTGGCGGGCCCGGGCTGGATTCGAACCCATCAGCTCAGGTGTACGTGGCTGGCGCCTTAGCCCGTTGAGCCACAGGCGCCGAGCCACTGTATTCTTTTAAAGTAAAACAGTATACAGTATTCAAAAAGATAATTTTATTTCACGGTGCGCATTTCAAGCATAAAGAACAGAATCCACCTAGGTCTTGCCCTCAAATTTTCTGTGTTTTGCAGGCATTTTAGACTTCCTAGACTTGTCTAGCTTTGGAATAGATGAATTTATCACTGTAATCTCTTCCTACACATAATCTCATGTTCTAAAAAAGGCAGTAAGTTTTTCCCCTTTTCTTCTTTCAAAAATAGCTTTATATCTTTTGTAATTATAAAAGCAATACTTGTCCCTAATATTAAGTATATAAAATACTAAAAAATATAAATGAGAGTGAAAACATCCATAGTCCTCCCTTCCAGACACTATCTCAAATGATTCCGTCCAGTATTTTTCTCTCTGTCTTTTGAATCGCCCATTGCTTCTCACCCCACAAACTGGCTGGCCTCAACCTTGGAAGTTTGGGCTCCCAGTGACTGTAGGAACACCTAGAATTACCAGCTCTTCAGGCTCTCCGTGCGAGATCATCTTCCCTGCAGTAAAGGTTGAGCAACCAGTCCTGGCACTGTCTTCGCTCCATTCTGGGCAGCTGGTCTCAGGCACTCCTCTCAGCCAGCCCCACTCCACCACCGGCTCTGCTTTGCATGTCATGGGTTCTGAACCAGTGTAACTTCTCACCCACTAGCTCTGTTGTCTCATGAATTTTACCTGGGGGCGGAGTGGGCTTTGAGAGAGGTATCAGCAACATCCCACTCCAGAAAGAGTCCACCTGGCCCAGGGAATTCCCTTATCCTCTTTATTTCACCCTTTGAAACTCCTTCTAGGGAAAATTCACACAAATGAACACCCATCATTCTCAAAACTCCCTCTCCAAGATGAATCTGCCCAACAGGTCTGTGTGTGAGTTGTGTCACTCTTCTATTCTCCTATTCACAGTGACAGTAACTGCACCAAGGAGAGGGGATGACCTTCCGAGGGAGCGGGAGGAGTCATTTTAGGCCTGAGTGGAATACAGGAATCCTCTATGTGGTGCTGCTTCCACGTCGCCTCCTTTGGTTGCAGGGCCCATAGGACGCCACGTGATGGGGGATGCCCAGGCCCAGCGGACTTGCCCCTGTCGCTGTGCGAACCCCTTCTCTGCAGCCATCACTTGAGGGCCGCCTTCCTGCAGCACATGCTACAAAGAGGCAATAGCCCACCCGCCTGAGGGTGCACATGCAGCTGCTCCCCCTGGGCCACCAATGGGGACACGCAGAGACAGGTGCCCTGAGAAGTGTGTCCCAACATGCTTCCGTGACTGCTCCTATGGCTCCACTGTCCTATGACAGAGAAGGAGTCCTTGTGCAAAGCTCTGTGGAGATTCCCCACTCATTATACCGTACTGCCAGGACATAGCTGTCACAGTCACACATCATGCTCCAGGCCCAGGTACCCATCCTCCACCGACACTGACACTGCTCCTGCCAGGTCCTCCCAGGCCCAATCCCCAGGGCTCACCTCACCTGACCATCAGCCCCACCAGACTGGTCTTCCATGGGCTTCCAGACACACCCTCTGTTGTCCCCTCCCATGCCTAAGGGCACATTTGCCGCTCCTGACTCTTCCTTCCAAGGTGCCCTAGGGCTCATGTATGTTCCAGTGTCCATCACTGGACTCTGACCTCTGGCGTCTCTGCACTGACCACACTAGGACCTCTGTCATCTGGATGGTGACTTCCAAATGCATGTCTACCTCACAGCCCTCTTCCAAGCTCCAAACTCTCATGTCTCCCTGTCCACTGGATAACTGGACATGGATTTGAATCTGAAACTCTGCATGTACCAGTAAGAGTCCTCATCACCTGAAGCCTTCTTCACCCAGTTATTGTCACCACCACGTGAGAATGAGGTAGGTGTAAGAAAATTGGCTTTTTATACTTGATTACATTTTTACTTTCCCAAAGCCAGGGAGGCTCTGGTAAGAGCTTATCAGCTTTCCAGAGGGCCCTGGGGTCAGATAGCGAGGGTTCAGCTGCTTACTAGTGAGGACTGCTCAGCTGCTTACTAGCGAGGACACTTGGGGCAGCTGACTCACCCTGTCTAGCCACATGAACTGCAAAGGGTTGTTGCAAGGATCCAGCATGTCATCTAATTCTGTCCCCGTGTATTTTACTAGGTGCCTCTAAAGGCTAAGGTTACCATCACTGAACTTAAAAAATCAATAATTATCCTGTAAAGGCAACAGACATCCAATCAGTGTTTTTTCAATAAGACTGTTGAATATCTTATTGATGTCATGCTTTTTTTTAGTTCTGTTTTGTCTTGTTTGGAATAGATGTTTCTTTTAAGCCTTTTGGATCTATAGGTTTCCCCTCCACCTTTTAGTTGGGTATGTTCTAGACTCATACATTTCCTGGGTCGTTTGTCCTGTGGGCTTCCCACTGGATTTTGCAGAATGCAAACTTGGGGTCTCTGTCCCTTAACACGTTCTTCTGTCCTTTGTATTTCCCATAAATGGGTCATGAGATCTAAAGGCTTCATCACATGTAGACTTGGATTCTTTTTGGCAAAACTGTTGATAGTATATTCTTCCATCCAAAGGGAGGTAGTGTGCTGCAAGGCTGTCATGAAGCTTCGGCCCATTAATTAATGAGAAAGTGCAAGATGGAGATTTTCTGTCTTCACTGGCTTACTGGAGTGCTTCTAGTGAGAAAACCTCCCCGGCTGGACACAGTGGCTCACACTTGTAATCCTAGCACTCTGGGAGGCCAAGGCAGGGGGATTGCTTGAGCTCAGGAGTTCAAGACCAGCCTGAACAAGAGCAAGACCCCCATCTCTACTAAAAATAGAAAAATTAGCTGTATGTTATGGCAGGTGCCTGTAGTCTCAGCTACTCTGGAGACTGAGGCAAAAGGATCACTTGAGCCCAAGAGCTTGAGGTTGCTGCAAGCTGTGATTTAACAGCACTCAACCCAGGGTGACAGAGTGAGACTCTGTCTCCAAAAAACAAAAAGAAGTTAATTTACTAGCATCCTCTTACAGTAACCAATCTTTTTTCCCCTTTAGTGCCATTATGAACTCATGGATTTAAAAATACGGATTTGCTGTGTTGTGTTATTATTCTTATAGCTGTTCAACAGTCTCATCCTGGCCAGTGAAGCTTTTCAGGTTGCTCCTAAGGCCTTTTGTTCTGACCCTTATGGTCTTCGAGAATGTTCTTGCCATTAACATTGTGATATGTTTTAGACTTATATATTTCCTAGCCCAAACATGGAATCAGCCTATCCTCCAAGGATTTATAGGGGTTTACTAGTTGGAAATTTGCAAAACACACTCTGGGGGATGCTCTGGGTTGGTCATTGATTTTAGGTCTTTGTAGCAGAAGCACCAGGAAATACACATTCATAAAATACTTCAGACCATGAGCTCACAACGCTACTTCTAACCTCTGAGAATGTACAGGTTTATGTAACCTCCTGCCTTCCATCTGTGTCCCATTTCTCCCACACAGATAATCCTGGCCTTCAGTACATCCAAAATGACAGAATTAGAATATTACTAGTTACCTATTTCTTTATTCCACATCACATATCCAGAAACTTCAGAATAATGACACCAACACTCAGGGGAGTTTTAGAGCAATGAGTCTCTTCTGTGTAGTATTATGACAGTGGAACCATGCCATTATACATTCGTTAAAACCCATAGAATGTGCACTACTGAGAGCGAGCCCTCGTGTGAACTATGGGCTTCAGTTAATGATGACAAGTTCATGAGTGTAACAATGAACTACTCTCATGCAGGCTGGGGGCAGGGAGTATGTGAGCATTCTCTCTTCTTCCCCCTCAATTTTGCTGTGAACCTAAAACTGCTCTAAAAAAACAGCCTAAGGCTGGGTGTGGTGGCTCACATCTGTCATCCCAGTACTCTGGGCTACAGTGGGATAGAAAGTCTCTCGAGGCCAGGAGTTCAAGACCTGGCCTTATTGCCTGGGTGACATAGTGAGACCCCCATCTTGTAAAAACATAAAAAGTCTGTATCTTCTTACAAATTCACATGGCTCCAAAGTCAACTATACAAGAGAAAAGGTTCATTTAAAGAAGGCTAGATTTTATGCTTGTCTTGGTGTTCTTTCTTACTCCTTAGAGAAAACAAATTCGAAATGTTTTGAATTATCCTTCCATTTGGTTCAGTCTGTCCTCTCATCTCCTCCACTTCCATAGGTAAATGTAACTACACCCATCCAGCACTCTGTCTGGAAATTTCTCCTTGGTACTTGTAACTTTCTACCTAGAAGCTTATCTTTGTTATCTGCACAGTAATTGATGCAGCTGTTGCAATGTCTCATTTTCCTTTCAGAGCAATAAACACTACTCGTGTAGGCAGCTTGCATGGATCAACCCCTCGGTGCATCATGTGTGCTCTCCAGGCTCCCGGGCATCCCTCCTTCCTGGATGGGGCCCACGTGCCTATCTCTGGAATCAGTGTTTGGCCTTCTGCCGCCGTCCTGTCCTCAGAGACACAGAGGCGCACTGAGTCATCAGCCTGCTGGGCCACCCCTATGTAGAACCCTCATTCACCTGGGTCTTTCAGATAAAGGAGCAAAGTCCCCTTGTAAAGAGAGAGGCGATTTCTGCTGATTGAGAGGGTGAATTGCCCTCTCGCCTCGTGAGGAAGGCTCTGGTCCTGAACTGGGCTGATGGGCACTTGTCCACCTGGAGGGTTCCCACTGTGCTCTTGCAGAGCACCTGAGCCAGCAACTTGGCACCTGCTCCTAGCCACACCTCCCTGTGATGCCAAACCCCAGGGTCTCTTTACCGGTGCCTACGCCACTTGCCCGGCCTTTGCAGGTGGCTGGCACATGTGGCTGTTGGAAAGACAGATCAATCTGGGATTTTACATTTTCTTTTTTCTTTTTCTTTTCTTTTCTTTCTTTCTTTTTTGGGTTTTTTTTTTTTTTTTTTGAGATAGATTCTCAAGCTATTGCCCTAGGTAGAGTGCCAAGACATTACAGCTCACAGCAACCTCAAACTCATGGGCTTAAGTGATTCTCTTGCCTCAGCCTCCCAAGTAGCTGGGACTATAGGCACCTGCCACAATACCCAGATATTTTTGTTGTTGTTGTTGCTGCAGTTGTCATTGTTGTTTTAGCTGGCCAGGACCAGGTTCAAACCTGCCAGCCTCAGTGTATGTGCCCAGCGCCCTACCCACTGAGCTACAGGTGCCTTCTGGAATTTTACATTTTCAAAAGGATATTTAGAGATCAGCTCTGGCATCATCTTTTCAAGCTTAGGGTGATGTGTTTTCAAACTAAGTGTTTTGATAGGGGCTTTCTTGATCATAAAAACCCAGATTAGGAAGGATCTATAAAAGTTATCTAATTCAGTGGTTCTCAATATCCCTCCCACAGCAAAAGTTTGGCAATGTTTGCTGACATTTTTTGGTTGTCACAGTTGGGGTGGGGATGCTACCAGAAGCTAAAGGGTATAGGCCGGGATGCTGAGTGCCACCCCTCATGGAGCATGGAATGCCCCCAGCACAAACATGGGGAGTGAGAAGCAGATGACCCCCTGGGAGCTTGCTAAGCTGGGGTCTCACTCCACACCCAGACCTACTGAGTGGGACATTTCAACTGGACCCAGGCAGTTCCTCCACACATGGAGCTTTGAGGATCACTGTTCTGTGTGACCCCCTGTCGGCAACCCAAAGCCAAGAGGATCCTGACAGCAAAAGTCAAGTTCTAGAGCTCCACCAAAGTATTGTCTGAATAGCCAGCTCTTACACCTTTAAGATATGTATTCCATGGAGTGATTTGGCCAGATGAAATTCTACAGTACACAGCATAATATATAAGGACAGAGGCTACCATGAAAGATCATCTCACAAACCTCTCAGTTGTGTGTTTGTCCCAGGGATTTGACGCCCCCTCTTGATGACAACAAGGGTGTGACTCCAACACCCCCAACACGCTGCCACTCCCAGACCAACAGGAGGAGAAGGAAGATTCCTTCCTTCACGTGAGAAAACAGTCACATGGCTCGAACCCAGTTGTATGTGGAAAGGGTACGTCTGAAGGGGGCTGGCTTCTATGCGTGTCCCTACTAACTGTTCTTCCCTAATGTAGGAATCCAATTTTAAGGGTTTGGGATTATCCTCCCAGTTTTTCAACATAAGACACACAGGCTCTCGTTCTAGGAAGGCCAACCCCTCCACAAGACATCCAGGCCACAGAATCTGGGGTGCAGGAGGACAAAGTCCCGTCTGTGGCCTGGGGGGTTGGGAGCCATGGGCGGCTGGAGCTAGCTACTCCCGCCTCACTCTGGGCTCAGAGTTGCTTCCGCATGTTTCCTATCTGGAGTCATCAGCTGAAGCCTGACATCCCCCCTCTCTGCTTCTGGAGTGGCCACCTCCATGATGGGCTGGCATGAGTTTGGAGTTGTCCACCTGCTCTCAGTGACCACCCTGGGAGCCCTCAGCACAAAGTCAAGGGCTGTCCCCGTCTCCGTGCTGATAAGGCGCCTCCCCCGTATGTCAGGAACTCGTCTTGTTTTTCTCCTGCACTTTGCATTGAGCAACAGGAAGGAGAGTTCCTGGCAGAGTCAGGCCCCACACTCCAGGTCCTCTGTGTCCATGTCCCCTGGGCCAGGACAAGCACCGGAAGCTCTGGGCGCTTCTCCACCCATGAAGCAGGGCATGACCAGCTGATCCCAGTGGTACACACCCATTCATGCAACTGGCCAGTGAGGACTCCATGGGTCTGGGAACAGACATTCCACCAGTAAGACCTGGGAGAAAGGCTGGAGTGTGGTTCTAGAAAAGCTTGCTCCTCATCCTGGAAGCGCTGTGGGACTTTGACACCAGACGACAGGAAGCCATCCAGGACAAGAAGGCAGCAAGGGACGCAGAGGGGCAGAGCTGAAACCCAAGGACCTCCCTCTCTCTGGGCTCTTTTGATGTGAGAGCACAGGTTTCGCGGTTACTCAAGCCAGTGCTAGTCTAGGTTTTCTGTTACCTGCAGTCCAAAGCATCCAAACTAGTAAGATCGAGAGTGATGAAAACACGGGCTGGGCAGGACCTGACATCCTCCCTTCTAGACTGTTCCACCTGTATCTCTCTGTAGGAAAGGGAAGGATCCCTGGGAAGCTAGGAGTCCTCCTTGGCACATTCTCCATTCCTTCCTGTTTCAACTCCTTCCTGGTTGTGGATTCTCTCCTCCTCCCCTCTTCACTAACACTACCTTTGTTTTGAGGTCTGCTATTGAGTTCTTGAAATCTGAGCATTGCTTCCTAACTGGTCCCTCCCTCAGAGCTGCCTCTCTTGTTCATTCTTTAGGCAGCTGTCACAGTGAGCTTTTTAAGAGGTAAGGGTGATCAAGCTGTGTCTTGATTTTTTTTAAAAATCCAGCACCCTCTTAACAATCTTACAGCAATGTGCAAAAACTTCAGAGGCATCCTGGACTCTTCCCACCCATCCCCTGCCCCAAACTCTCCCCTAAAGCTGCAGGGAGCTTGGGCAGCTTCTGCAGGGGCTCCCTGCAGACTTATACTTAGAGCCTTGGCCCTAGGACTCTGCTGAGCTGTTATTCCCCATACGCATTCTCTGGGCACCTGGACTTCACCATCACGGCGCACGGACTGTGTCCAATTCTCTGTTTACTTGGCATTGAATAAATAATAGGTAACCCAGTAAAAACTTTTGCAAGATTCTGGGCCATCATAGACAATGAATTTGTGACTTTAGATGTGAACTCATTTGACATTTAATTATTATGAATAGCACACAATTGCCCGGGTGACCATGAAATACACCTTATTGTTGAGGAATAGTAACTAATAGTGTTTTCAGTACCTGTTTTTTCATCATTATCAGTCATTTGGAAAAGTATGATGCTGTGCTCAAGGCCGGGGACACACACCTAAATCCAGTCCCTTCTGTCAGCAGTTTTTCCCTTCTTCCCACTTTCTCTCAAAGCAAACAAGGAAGCCAGGAGAAGCAGATGATCAGGGTCATCGTGAAATGGAACCACCCACATAGCACAGTCACAAGCTGAGCACACCTTTCCCTCTGGACTCTCCCAAAGTACTCTTGCTGCTCCCACTGTGGGCCAATTTGTGCCATATGGTAAGGGCCCCTCATGGTAGTTTCACGTCATCCACGTCTGAACCAGGACAATGTACACAGAGCACTGGGGAGCCTCAGGCCAGCTTAACAAAGGCAGATATCTCAAAACAGGGGAGGGTATTTCCAGCTTGCAGCCTGTCCTAAAAAACATGGCTATTTGGGGGGAACCCCATGCATGACATCTGGGGGCAAAGCTGGGGCTATAGTGTGAAGGACCTCGTATGCCACATTGGGAGTTTGAGGTTTATCTTGTGGCCAGTGAGTTTCTCCAACAGGTTTGGTTATGGGAGGGGGAGGAGCAGCAGAGAGACAGATTGGACCAGCTCGGAGTTTTCCACCAGAGGTGGGGCCATAGAGGGGCTGGGGGCTGCACCGTCGTGGTGTTCCTGTTATTTCAACCTCAGTCGTTTCAAGGACTGGTTAAGTCATAATAACCAGACAAAAAGACATTATGGTCATTCAAAAAGTGAAACACCTTCTGTTCTAAGGTGTTTGTTATTTTCAGATTAACAGATTCTTCTTTGTACCCTCTAGGGTTCTAGAGATTTCTCATCAGGTAAGCTGGATATCAGATAATAGTCCTGCTATTAATAGTCCTGCTTTGTGCCTGGAACTGAAATCTGAGGCCTGAGTTTTCCACTTGAAATGTTTTGCATCACTCAAATATGTCATCCAAAGGTCTTGGATCAGGCCACTAAACTAATGTGACAAGTCTGAAACAGAGGCCTTCAGAGTTGAGCAAAATGGCCTTGAAGACCGCAGGCTGCAGAGCACTCAGTCCCACTCAAGAGCGTCCCAGTTGGGCACTCCTAGTACACAGTGTGGACTTGCATTCCAGGTGTCTGAGGGCCTCAAGAAAACTTCACGTTTCCGGCATTTCCTCTGGAGTCTCTATTCGCCCAACGCCAGCTGTTTATTCAAGATGTAACTGCTAAAGTCCTCTCTGCCTACAGATGGCTGAACGCGTTTATCTAATGCACATGATTTTGAGATGGTTATTCTGGAAGCCTCAGGCAACATTTCCTCCAACTCATCACACTGTGCACTTACGATGGGCAAATTCTCTCCTGCGCTAATTTCACCCTGCAACAGCTGGGAGTGTGCGTGTGCAGACTGTGTTCATTTTTGAGAAGCCTCATGTGGCGGAAAGCTGTCTTCATCTGGGCGCTAACCTGCAGGACAGAGATGAGAACACCTGCTCTGTAGGCAGATGGTGTGGCAGTGTCCCTGACCACCTGTCCTGGCACATGACTCAGGGTGGACTCTCAAACAGCCATGACCCCACATTAGTGCAGTGACATTAGAAAGACATTTTTCCTCCCTAAAAATTTTTCAAAGACCACTTGAAGCTGTGCACATTGGTAAATGTTGCTCTGTCTATGAATCTGGCCCACCTTTTTTCACACTTGTCAAGTTTGGTGGGACAGTTTATCACATGTTCTCCATGGCATAGCCTGAGAGTCAGACCACAGGGATCCATGGATCACAGGGTGCCCTAGGGTTCTTTAAACCTCTGCCAGCTGCACTGTTCAGAGAGCCTGTGAGGTGGTTTCATCTGCTCACAGTTCCTGACGTGGAGCTGAAACCAAAGCTCCGTAGATACCTAGGGACTAATTATACACAGCAGGAATATCCCACAGAAGAAGAATCCTATCTGGTGTAACAAGAAAATTTTGTCTCAGGAGAGGAAGCTGGAAGTTTGTTTTCACGATGGGACAATTCACAGCAGAGGGCCTGGTGGTGGGCGCTTGTAGTCCCAGCCACTTGGGTAGACAAGGCAGAAGGATACTTTGAGCCCGAGAGTTTGATGTGAGCTATGATGATGCCACAGCACTCTATCTCAAAAAACAAACAGACAAACAAAAATGATAAGGTAAGCCACAGAGCTCAGGGCTGTCTCTGTTGTACACAGTTTGCCCAAAGTGGTCGCTAGCATAGTAGTGGGCAAAGAGAGACAATAAGTAAATAATGCCTGAATGAAGGATGAAAGAAGCACGTGGAAAAAACAGATCTGCTTCACAGCTGCTGAGAAGTCTGCTGCGCCCACCCACGGAGGTTCTGATTCCGTTGATCTACAAGAGGCCACAGAGTTGCTGTTCCTCCCAAGTTTCCAGGGGCTGCTGTGGCCGCCGGCCTAGGGGCCACACTCTGAGAATCAGAGGCCCAGAACAAGGTGTTCCAGAGGCCTAAGATTCCAACGTTCTTGAGGCCAGCAACAGAAATACTCACCTCCAGAGAAAATGTGCTCCCAAGAAGAGGCGTCAACCTTTGGGTTCTCTGGGCCACACTGGGAGAAGAGCTATCTTGCACTACACATTAAATACACAAACACTAAAGAAAGCGGATAAGGAAAAAAACCCAAAGGTCTATATGCAATCTTTGTGCGGCCCACCACCACAGATAAGCAAAAAAGTTCTCACATAATAATCCTAATTATGCAGTGTCACATTCAGAAAGTCTATTAAAATTGTCAAACAGGTACCAAGGTTGCTATCATTAATATAGAAAACATACGTATCTCAATAATAAAATATCTTGAGATTGACTTTTTTATTTTAAAAATAAAAGAAAAATGGGCAACATAAAACTAGTGGGGATGACATTGTATTTGAGAAACTACTGCATCAGTGTCTGGACTGATAGAAATAGCTTGAGTTCCCCAAGGTGCTCATCTGATATTTGTGTTCTAATTGTACTTTTTTTTTTTTTTTTTTTTTTGTAGAGACAGAGTCTCACTCTATGACCCTCAGTAGAGTGCTGTGGCATCACACGGCTCACAGCAACCTTCAGCTCTTGGGCTTAGGCGATTCTCTTACCTCTGCATCCTGAGTAGCTGGGACTATAGGTGCCCACCACAACACCCAGCTATTTTCTTGTTTTGCAGTTTGGCCAAGGCCGGGTTTGAATCGGCTACCCTTGGTATATGGGGCCGGCGCCCTACTCGCTGAGCCACAGGCACCACCCTCTAATTTTACTCTTAATGTGCTTCATTCTTGAAGACAATTGGTAGCAAATGTAGGTACTGCCAAAAAAGATGTGAATCAGATATGATTGTGAAGTGAAGGCTATTTGTCTCTGGGAAGACAGGGCCCATCGAAGTCCAGTAAAGAGACAGGATCACATTTTAGGTGTGATTGTGAAGTGATATTTGTCTCTGGGAAGACAGGGCCCATCAAAGTCCAGTAAAGAGATGGGATCACATTTTTCTTTAAGTTGAACATCAGATTACAGCTCTGTGCACTCCATTTGAAAACTGGTAGGTAATATACTTAATGTCGACTGAAAATGGAGTCGCAAATACACCAAAAAATTATTTTCCTGAAAATTTTGAAATCTGTTTTCAAATTCTTATACTAAATACAAAAACAAGGCTGCATATTTTTCACTGTTCACAGGACTGTGTGTAGCCAATGTGTCAAAATGCATGCATTGTTTGCTTTAATTTGAGTTTGCCGTGATTTCAGTGTCATTTGGAATGCCATTATGGTTCGAAACATTGCAGTGATAAGCTGGTTTTCATCCTACAGAGGCATGTTTAACTCATTTAAATGAGTGATTAAATCCACCAAAAATGCTAAATCTGTAAGCCAGTTTTCATCATCAAATACTGGCACCAATTTGGTTTCTGATACCATAAATGACTTGATAACATGTTGCAAATCATAAAATCTTCTCAACATTGGACCTTACTTAGCCATCTTACTTTTGAAGAGTAAATGATGTCACCATAATCAGCCTTAGTACTTTTAAGGAATTCCTGGAATTGGCGATGATTCAATTCTATGGCCTTTATGAAACTCAGTCATGATGAGAATTTGCATGATGTCATCCATTTCTAAAGCTTTTGTGCATAAATTTTCTTGATGTACTATGCAATGATACTTGATCAAATGTATGAGTCTGGGGTGGAAAAACTATTAATTTTATAAGTCCCTCTCTTTTAACCAGATATGTTGACAATGGACAAAGGAAATTGCCTTAAAGTATTTTTTTACTACTTCGGATAAATCTCTTGATGTAGTTGTGTCTTTTAATGGCATTAAAGAAGCCATTCCTCAGTGAGATTATATTTGTCATCAGTACCTCTAATTAAAATGGCAAGATGAGCCATGTTTGTAGCATCAGTGCCATCTGTCATCCATTGCCAAAACATAAAATTTAAAATTTACTGTCTAAAATTCTTTTATAGATCTTCCAGTTTCTTCAATGTGCCTGGCAATAGTATGGTAAGACAAACTGATTTTAGAAATATCCCCCCTTATTTCAGAGAAAATTCCATCTGCCATGTTCTCCATACATTGCTTAAAACAGCAAATGGTTTTGATTTTTCACTATTAAATATGCTACCACATAACTAGCTTTTATAGTGGAATCCATCTGCGTTGTAACTGTTTTAATATTTTTTTTGTTAAGAAGACACACTTTCTTCAGCCTCACTATTTTGTCCTCAGGACACAATCCTTCATCTGCATCAAATTGGGCAGCATGTTTTTGCATAAAATGCCTTTTCATATTATATTTTTTGAAAACTTTCACAAATTCCCTACAAACTAAGCAGAGTGCCTTACTATTTACCTCGATGAAAAAATAGCCGCTTGTCCACGTCCACTTTTCATTGAACAATCTTCCTTTATCCATAACTTTTCTTTTTTCAGGTTCTATTCTCTTTTGAAACATTATAGAAATCACGCTGGAATTGAAAAAATAATAATAATAGATAAGGGATTTGATTCACTTTTATTATGAAAATTAATGTACAGGAAAATAGAAAGCGAGGTTGAGGCCCTTCCACCTCTCAGCCAATGCAGGGCAAGGCAGGGGACCAATTATAAAACACAGCGGGCAGTGTGTGGAGGTATCCTTAAAAATCAAATAAGAATGCTTATTGACTTCTAAATAACATTAAATGCCTAATGTTGCAATGGTAGGTTGAAATATTATTGATAATTATAATTATCACCAATTCACCACAAGCATGTGACATCTGACAATTTCATTTGACTGTCTGCCCTTGGAAGATAACACACTGTAAGCCACACACCGCCAAGTAACAGTACGTAAAAACTGCATACACGCAGCAAGAACTTACATATATTTATTTTATGTGACATTGAGACAAAATATTGTTGTCTACAAAGTTCACATTTGAGAACTGCCCACTGGAGTTCCACCAAAAAAATCAAAAAAACTCATAATGTTTTAAGTAAGTTGACAATTTTGTGTTGGGCCACATTCATAGCCATGCTGGGCCACAGGTTGGACACCCCTTCTCTAAAGAGGTCCCCCTTTCTATCCCAGGCTTATCTGACGGAATAACTATGTAGCTGCTTCCAGAACTTCCAGAGCAAGTTTTCTCTGTCCCTTAGGCCAATGGTGCATTTTTCTACCTGAGGAGGTCCCTTTACCTGCAGCCACCGTGCCAGTATGTGCCCCTGACAGCTTCCCTGTAAACATCAAGTAAGCAACCATCTAAAGAGGCTCATCCTCCTCAGGCAAGTGAAGAAAGCCGAGAAGGGCAGGTCTGGCCTCTGGGGAAGAGGGCCTGTGTCTCCCCTCACACCGCTGTCCTCCAGATCGCTAGCTGGGACATTTGCTAAGACTCTGCAGGTAACAAGACAGGGGAGTGGGCAAATGGGCGTGGTGTGAGCAGAGGATGGGCGCTCTCTCACCTTCACAGAGGAAAGGATTCGGGGACACTGCCACACGGATGCACCCTGGGGCGAGTTCTGTGCATCCCACTAACAGGAGGTGACGAGAGTCCTCGTTCATAGAGACCGAAGGGAGGATGGTGGGGGAGAGCAGGGGGAATCTGACCTAGTGTCTAATGGGAAGATGGGACAGTTTTGGTGATGGCCGCGCAACAGGGAGAATGACACTGCAGGTGGAGACGGTGCTGCTAACAGATGAGGTGGCAGGTCCCACGGTATGTGTACTTCACCAGGATTTTTAAAATGACAGAGGACTCACCTGCATTCCCTTTTAAGTGTTACTCTCAGCAGAACACAACCCCCAGTCAGAGACAGGAAGATAATCACTATATTCTTGTTTTGTTTCTGTCATTGTTAAAGAAAGGAAATGTAGAATCCTCCAGAAATGCTTTCAAAGTTTCAGTCTTCAGTAAAGACACCCACACGCAGACAACTGACCAGTGTTCCCCCTCCCCCACCCCACGACCAGTGTTGCTCCCCCAGGACTGTCACCTGTGTTCCCTGGGCAGTGGTTTCCAAAATGTGGTTCTCAGGCCAGCAGCATCCCCACCACCTCAGACTTGTTAGAAATGCAAAATCTCACTTGTCAAATGTAAATCTGCCCGTTTTGTTTATTTTTT
This sequence comes from Perodicticus potto, assembly GCA_963574655.1. Classification (NCBI taxonomy): domain Eukaryota; kingdom Metazoa; phylum Chordata; class Mammalia; order Primates; family Lorisidae; genus Perodicticus; species Perodicticus potto. Next base: position 25,273 of record CAUYRH010174034.1, read on the forward strand.
AAACTCATTTGTCATCGAAAAAAAAAAAAAAAAAGTAAGAAAGAAAAAGGAAAGAAAGACAAAGTCTCAAGTTCTCAAGCCCCAACACCGACCTATTGAGTCAGCAGGTCTGGGGCAGGGTGTGAGGGTCTGTGTTTTAACAAGCCCAGCTGCCCAATGACTGGGGCTCACATAGGGAATCTCAGGCCCGGGCTCCTCACCACCCCCAAAAGTGCCTGTGTCCGGCCCCCAGAAGGCCTGAGGCAGTAACTAGGGATAGATGTCCCATCGTGGGGCTCCGGCGGCGCTAACCTCCGCTCCCTGCAGCGCCGCCACCCCTGAGGGCGGAGCCGGGCCGCTCCGCCTTGCACACCTCCTGCTGCACAGGTAGGGCTGGGCAGAGCCTGAAACCAAGTCGGAGGAGCGACACCTTTTTAAAAAGTGCTCCTGTCCGCTGTCCTCCTCATTGCCAACCAGTTGCAGGGAGCTCCAGAGCCGCCAGCACAGGTAGGCGGGGCTGGAGGGTCCAGTGGAGCTCAGGAGAGGGAGGGAGGGGGCCACAGGGGACCATGGGGACTCCGGACACTGGTCCCGCTGGAGTTGGGGAAGGGTGTGGTGCCACAGCACAGATATGTCTTGGCCCAGGGAAGCAAGGGGACCTGAAGGTCAGCGGGGGTCTAGGGACATGGCTGGGGAATACAGGATGCCCTCTCCTGGCTGGTCACTGTGCATCAGGGCACCCATACCCTGAGTTTGTGATCATCTTGACTGACCTGTCCACCTGCTGGGGACAGTTGTTCCTCACCGGACCACAGTTCTCTCAGAGTTGCATCAGTGTAGGTGACAGCAGGGCCAGCAGAAGCTTGGTCTGTCTGGTGGGGGCTGGGTGGCCCCCTTTGCACTTCCCTTGCCAGACACTGGCCAGGAGACCCTGGAGTTCAGGAGGAAGCCTTGGTCTAAGAGGAGCTGGGGCATTCCCTCTGTGGCAGTTCTGCACTGTCCTGGGGGTTGATTTGAGAGCAGGTGCAGAGTTGAACAGCTGGTTCCCCTTTGGACG
>CAUYRH010174036.1:0-22289 GCA_963574655.1 Perodicticus potto
AGGAAAAATCTCTTCACAGCGTCCCAAGTCCCCCATCAATTTTGAAGTATTTTGGACATGAAAAATGTGAAATGTTATTTGGTTTTACTCACCAACTGTGACTCATCTGCAGCATTTCACTGCAAGATTGAAGGGCCCAGGGAATATCTGTCACGCTCCTTAATGTGCCTCCTCCTACCCTGCAGGAGGACAAGTTCTCCAAAGAGAGGGTCCCACGAGGATCCCCTTCCCACCTCCCTCTTGTCCTGGGGTGAGGACCACGCCCAGAAGAAACAGAACGTTAGAGTCATACTTATTTTAAAGGTTGAAAATATCTCATAAAATAATTTTAGTCATAGGCTTAGGAAGCATTTTGTGGACTTGTTTCTTCCTTCCCTGTTTTGGAAAAATTAAAATGTTTTCCTGTTTGGCAGAGGTAACCCAGAAGCTCTCATCATGTGAAGTCAGGGTCAAGGCCTCAGTGTTGGAGGTTGTACTCACTTGGGAAGCTACAGATGAAACAGGGAAGGCCTGACGATGGGCCCACTTGTGACAGGTGCGATACGTACAGGGCAGGGGTCGCCCGAGAGAGACGACGGGGATACAGAGTCTTCACAATTCCCTGCAGCATGAAAAAATCAAAAAGTTTGTTGTGATAAGGGAAGACACTTCAAACCACACAGAAATGTCAGATTTGGGACCACGTTAAAAAAAATGCTGACAAAAGCCGTGAGCACTTTTGTTTAACTCGGTTGACAACAACTGTCCGTATGGCCTGGAGCAGCACATTCTGACTCCCCTGTCATCCCTCAAAGCCTGGACCATGGTCCGTTCTGAAAGAATGGGGGAAGCACTCTGCCCACATCTCTCTTCCCACAGCCTCTCATTCCCTAACCCTCCCACTCTCCTCCCACCTGAGGCTCAGAATCCCGGTGTCTCCAGAGGGCATCGGAGCCCTGGGCTTTGCAGCAGCAGCTGCGCAGCAACCCACAGGGATGGGGCTCAGCCCTCAGTGGTCACTCACATGACTGTGGCAGCCCCTCCCCAGGCACCTGACTGTGCCTGGGCCGTGTTCCCGGGGTGGGACCCTGTGCCCTGAGAAGCTCCCAGTAAAAGTGCTCTGGAATAAATAGTTGGGGGAGACACTGTGGTTGTGTCCACTGCATTACATACACAATTTCTGAGACGTCCTGCAGGGGGGAAGTACCTGTTTATCTTTCACTCCCCTTTTCCTGACATTATTGGACCTCAGGTATCTTTTCATACTGCACGCATTGGCATTCCAGAACCGAAGTCTCAGTACACTCATCCTAGGAACAATGTTCTGTACTATTCCAGAAGAATGAAGCATCGCTGCTGGCCACAGGGATCTACAGAATGGGAAAAGGCCCTGAGTGGAAAATGCAGACTTGGGGCATTTTGGTGACTTTCGTGCCCTCGTAGAGAAACAAACATTACTCCCAGTTTATATCTCTCCAAAACCCAGCCGTCACCAAGCTTACACTCCTAGGTCCACTCCAATAGAATCCACGGTGACAAAAAGATGTCAATCTGAGCTCAAAGGGCCAGGAAACCAATGAGGTTTTACCTTAGCGAAGTGCTCACAGCCTGCCGGGGTGACGTTGCTGGGACCAGTCCTGCTAGAGAGGGCCAGTTCCAGGTGACCCCCCAGCCCCCCCAACTGCTGAGCAGTCGTGGAGATTAGGGGTGCCTGGCGTAGCAACATGAGGGAAATGTAGAAATCTCTGGGCACAAAGGTGCGAGCAGGCAGTGGAGCCACAGAGGTGGCCGGTGGAAGGACATGGCCCAACATGTTGCTGAGGAAAGAGGTGATAACAACTGTGTAACATAGAAGACGCTGGGGAGCCAAACGCAGCAGGTGACACAGGGACACGTCTGCCTTCAGCCCTGTGTGTCAACCCCCGTGTCACTCTCCACAGTCCCTAATCAAAGGTAATCTGCGTTCTATAGAGAAAGGAACGGAGGTGCAGAGAGAAGCAAGGCGCTGTGCCCTCAACCACACACGGGTGAGTGTGCAGAACTGGTGCCACTGCAGCCACCTCTTGTTGCTAGAGGAAGGTCGTAGGTGAGTCAGGAACTCCGCGCCCCCGAAAAGGTGACCACATGGTCCAGCAGAGTGCGTTCTGTCCACCCCTCTTCTGCTCAGGTCATGTGGGGGAAGACAGTCCCCACCGCCGCCCAGCAGCAGACCCTAGACCTGAGGTTGTACCTCCAGAGATGGAAGAAAAGCCCGAAGCTCACAAATCTGAGGCCAGGAGTGTCTTGCCATTGGTGCCTCAAGGCTGGGCAGGGGCAGAATTCCCCAGGCAGCTGGAACTTGCAGGGCCTCTATGTGGGGCTCCTACTGCCAGGTACCCCGGGGCTCTGCTCCCGGGCTGGGAGGGCAGCAGCTTTGGCTCTGAGAGTCTGAGCAGGGGGCTTGGGTGGGCAGGGGCTCAGTGGACAGGGGCTCGGTGGACAGGGGCTCAGTGAACAGGGGCTCGGGTGGGCAGGGGCTGAGTGGACAGGGGCTCGGGTGGACAGGGGCTCCGGTGGACAGGGGCTCAGGTGGACAGGGGCTTAGTGGACAGGGGCTCCGGTGGGCAGGGGCTCGGGTGAGAGCACAGGAAACATCAAGAGGTCAGAGCCAGGGTGCAAGAATTCGCACTTCCATGAGTGTCCAGATGCTGGCACCACTGGTGCAGGGATCCGTCTATGGGACCGCTGGCCAGCAGCATCTCTGGTGACTCAGCAGGCCTTCTCCTCCTCACATCATCCCTGCCTTCCCCACGTGCTCTCACCACCCTTCTGGAAGTGGCTGAGGCTATTTCCAGGAAAGCCTTTCCTACAGCCTCATCTGGGTGTCTCCTGGAAGAAAGGGCCCTCGTCCATGTTGCCTGCCCTCCCCACAGGCCACATCCGGGGTAGGCTACACGTGCTGGGAGGGGGACGCCACCCCGCCCACTCACACCCAGTGTCCCCGCCTGCTGACTGAGGAGTGGAATGACCCATCTCAGGGCCATCCCTTCAGAAGAGGATGCCGGGCATCCTCCCTGCAGCTCATAGCCCCCGTGAGTCTGCGGGCTTCAGCCCCCTCCCAAAGGTGATGTCCCAGCTCCCTCCCTGTGGGGCCTGCTCAAACCCCCAACTCAGCAAGACCCCAGGCAGTGTGGGCAGGCAACCATGTTGCTCACTGTCTATATGTGACAGGAGCTCTAATAATAATTCATTCTGTGACAAAAGACATAAAGGGGAGCTGTCCCAGAAAAGCCAGGCTGTGTGGCCTGTTCTCTCATGCTAATGAGCTACACTTGATCTTAGCCAAAAGGCCGAGAAGCGATCTCTCATGTTAATGAGCCAGGCTGCTGATGATGTTCTTGGGACAGGGGTCTGTCCTTGGTCCACTTAGCTGCAGACAGAGTGACAGGGCCAGCGGGTAGTGTGTGACAGCCCACCACCAGGTGACATCCTTGCTGGTGTCAGCAGGACTGGCCTGCAGCTGGCACGGGCTATGCCATCAAACACGTGCCCAGCTTGCTAACAAAGAGTCTAGGGAGGCCATGTGGGACCCTAATACTTAGACTCCCAGGAGTATTGGGAAGTGAGGATGGAGTAGAGGGCAGCACTCCCAAGGGACTCATCTGAGAGGTGCTGCAGAAGTACAGGTTAGTGTGGGTGACACCTGAAAATTAGCGCTGGACAGCCAAGGGCTTGGGCCACAGGACATGGCTGACAGAGGCTTGAGAATTTGGAGAGCAAAGCAGTGGCAAATGGGATCTGGGGAGAGGAAGAAGAGGAATCCCACCCGTCTGGTATGTGGCCCAGGACCATTTCCATCACCCAGAGAGGGGAAGGGACCCTCCTGGTCTGTTCAGCTCCCTGGCCCTGCCCTGAGTGGCCCTGGCGTCAGCTCCAGAAGCGTGCATCAGGGCCGTTCAACTCCACATCACAAAGCAGCCCAGGGACCAAATCATCTTTTATTACCTTGTTTGTCTGGGAAAATCTGTTCCAAATTCCAGACGACAGACTCGAACATGAACTGTGGCCATAACCCCTTTGCAAGTTGTAACTGTCAGTGGAAGAGAGCACGGATCTGACCCCCGGAAAGAAAACAAGCTGGCCTGGTCCCTGCTGACAGTGACGGGAGCTGCCTGTGTCATAAATAAGGCAGAGACAAGAATCACTGCAGTAGAGACTTTGGAGGAGGAAGTGTGTGTTTTCCCTGAGAAACGACACCCATATGAGCAACAGTGAGTGGCACTCAGAGATCAGAGACCAGAGAAATGAACACTAGGAAGGCTGGGCCGGGGCTCCCAGGAAGAGCTAACCAGAGAGACTTTAAACTGATGAACTCCAGATCGAAGCCCAGAGTCCTCTGATAAGATCCGGTACTCATTAACGGATGCAGTGTCATCAACTTATTTTTAGGCCAGGCACCGGAATACTCTCAGCATCACGTGATGTCGTGTGACACAGGTGGCCTGGAATTAGGGCAGGCTTTGTTCTTCTCTGCTTGGGAGTAAAGGGCTGCATTGATCTGAGCAGAATAGGAACAACTCCTGTTCAGCAGTGATTTCTTTTTTTCCCCAACTCTGGGGCTATATTTTGTTGCATATGCGGACGGCCATGAAGGGTTGGTTAGGCTCTTTGGAGTTTAAAAATAGACACAATCCCTTCATATACACATATGTATTTGAACATAAATTTTAGGAATACAAACTTCACACTGTATGTTTTCCACTGCTCCTGTAATAAATTATCACAAACTTGGTTCTATGTTTAAAGACACACATTTATTATGCTACAGAATTGGGGTCTAAAGTTCGAAATGAATTTCACTGGCTAAACCTGAGGTGTTGCCATGGCTGGTTCCTTCTGGGTGGTCCAGGGACAGTCCGATCCCTTGCTGCCCCCAAAGCCCTGTGCTCAGGCCCAGTCTCCACCTGTTCCAGCTCTGAGATTACTTGCAGACAGTGGGCCCGGCTGGATGACACAGGGTGACCCCTACACCTCTGGTCCACATGCAGTCACCCTTGCAAGGTCCTTTGCCATTTGGGGTCCCAGTCAGATGTCCCCAGCATTAGGGTGTGAACACCTTGGGGGCCATCATTCTGCCTTTCCACCACCAGCGTGTAGCCAAGGTTCCTTGGCCCATCTTTGGCCAGGCAACCCCTTTTATTGGAATCAATTTGGATTCACTACAAATAGGTTTTTGTAACCTGATATAAAGTAGCTACAGTTCTCTCTTCAGCACTGGAAAAAAAAACCCCAAGAATGTCTCATTAATTAAGATAGATTCTGACATCTTCTGTGGGTAGCTCACACAAATCGACAGTTACTCTTTCATCAGATGTTTAGTTATCTTATTATATTCATTTCTGCATATTGAATAATCTGAGAAACGCTAATTTCACTCTCAGGCCTTGTAATACTTTGTTCTGATCACATTTACTTCATTGTCAATTTGTGTTTACGTTTTACTTCTTACATTTTGCTGTCTTGATTTCTCACATCTCAGGTCGTGTCTGCGGTAGACGCCTGTTTTGGGTTGCTTGAGGGTATCTCAGTTTTTACATACAGGCTGGGTAGAGGGAAAACTTGCTGTGTGTTGACACATGTAAGAAAATGTTTTTATTTTTCCATAACCCTTCTTTAGATATGGGCATAGCATGGAATCCTGGGTCTGTCTTAGTCTGTCTGGGCTGCTGTAACAAAATACTATAATCTGGTCGGCTTATAAATGACCCAAATTCACTTCGCACAGCTCTGGAGTCTGGAGGTCCAAGGTCAAGGTGCTGGTGGGTTCTGTGTCTGATGACCTGAGTCCCAGACGGTGGCTTCTCTCTGTCCTCACGTGGTGGAAGCCACAGGGAGCACTCAGGGGTCTCTTTTATAAAGACATTTATCCCAATGGCCCAGGGCCTGCCTCATGATCTCCCCAAACATTCAGACCATAGCATGGTTCAAATCCATCCTCCTCGGATCCTGGATAACCAGTTTCCTCCTTCAGGCCTGCTTGCTGCTGTCTCTGCCAAGAACGTTCTGGAATCTCATACCCACCTCCTTACGTCCTTCTGATCTTCACTCAGAAGTACCTTCCAGGTGGGGCTTTGCCTGGACACCTTGTCCACATACCCAGCTCCCTCCCCAGCCAACATCTCGTTTCTCCTCTGCTAATTTCATTGTCTTCTCTTAGACCAGTGGCTTTCGACCTTTTTTATCTCATGGCACACTTGAATCTATAGTTAAATTTCCCCAGCACACTTAAATTATATTGATTAAAAGAAAAAGAATAGACTTACTGTGCCTTGAACTTCTTTAGAAAATAATTTAATTAACGGTCTTTAGAAATTTTCACAGCGCACCTAAGATCCTCTCATGGCACACCAGGGTACCTTGGCACCCCGGTTGAAAATCACTGTCTTAAGCCTTTCGGATTGTCTAACACTCAATATATTTTACTTACCTGCTTTGTTTGCTGTTGGTCCCCTCCCATTAGAAGATCACGGTGGAGAGCTGTGTGGAACACGGCTTGGCGGAGAAGAAACACTCATTAAGTAGATGGCAAAGCCACTGCCCTGTCATCTGTCACATCCTCTGGACAGTGTCTGTGCTACTCCCACACCTTTGCTCGTGACCTGGAATTTGTTTGCCGATCAGTCACTTTGTAAGTGTTTACAGCAGCCTCTTCATCTCTGCCTTCTGAATGACTCTTGATTCATAAATTATGCTGGTTGGCTATTTCAATCCCAAAACTTACATCGTTTTCAGTGCCAGGAGCTACTTTCGCTGCTGCTGGTCTGATTACTCCCCGTCCCGTCACCCCGCCCTCCTTTCTGAGCACCCTGAATCCATTTCCCACGTCTCTACTGTGCTTTTCAATTTCCTTCCTTTCCCACGATGAGCTGAAATTTTCTCGATGCTGCTTCGCAGATCACACTTGGCTCACCAGCCAAATCCGCTCTACCATTTAGCCTGTCCAGACATTAATTTAATTTTTTTTTTTTTTGAGACAGAGTCTCACTATGTCACCCTGGGTAAAGTGCCATGGCGTCATAGCTCACAGCAACCTCAAACTCTTGGGCTTAAGTGATTCTCTTGCCTCAGCCTCCCAAATAGCTGGGACGACAGGTGCCGGCCACAACGCCTAGCTATTTTTTGGTTGTGGTTGTCATTGTTGTTTGGCAGGCCAGGGCCAGATTTGAACCTGCCAGACTCTGTGTATGTGGCTGGTGCCCTAGCCGCTAAGCTACAGTTGCCGAGCCCCAGACATTTTTTTTTTTTTTTTTTGCAGTTTTTGGCCAGGGCTGGGTTTGAACCCGCCACCTCCGGCATGTGGGGCTGGTGCCCTACTCCTTTGAGCCACAGACTTTTTTTTTTTTAATTTTAGCGCCGCCCCCAGACTTTTTTCTTTTAATTTTAGCGTATTTAATATGAACCCCTTTTGTTCTCAGAGAGTTCCTCTTTCAAAACAACTTGTTCAAGTTTTATGAAGAAATGACCCTCATTGCTCACTAATCACCAATGAGGAAATTTAAATTCTTGTCTGTTCTGTGAATTATTGCTGTTTCCTCAAGGGCGAGCTGATTCTTGATGGTCTTGGGTATTCTTCTTCATCTTCTTGAACTTTTCCAAATCTCTGGCAATTCTTGTGCTTTCTCCATGTTTTCGTGAAGGACGACATTGCTCACACAGGTGCCGCTGTGTCCCCTCCACGCCTGCCTGGACCCTGTGTGCAAATCAGCTTTATCTGGGCCATAAAAGTTTAGTGTATTTCTGTCCTAGAAGGAGCTGCTTTTCATTTAAAAATAAATTTCCAGTGTTTCTCTAAGTTGCCTTCTGTTCTCAGCGCCCTTCACAGGCCTAGGGGCTGCTTTCTTTAGAGAACAGTTCTCAGCCTGTAGCTAAAGGATTTTTCAACCAGTGTGCAGTGTGAGAGGATCTTAGGTGTGCCTCAAAATTTTTTAAAGACCATTAATTAAATTATTTTCAAAAGAAGTTCAAAGCACAGCATATTTCTTTTTTCACTTTTTTTTTTTTTCGATCAACATGATTTAAGTGCACCATGGAAGCTTAACTCTAGGTTCCAGTGTGCTGTAGCTAAAGGTTTTGAGAGGAGAAAGTCTTCAGGATTTTGAGATGAATTGCTTCTACTATTTGCACGTGTAATTCACAATGGGCAACTTCTTTCCGTGAGGCCCTGCTAAGAAAGGCAGGATTGCCATTTTTCTCCAGCCCTCTGGCCCCAGAGTGTGCTCTCTTCGGGAATTCCTCCAGCATCTTGCAGGTGAAGATCTGTCTTATTTCCTAGAACATAGTCATGATTTTATTCCACGTTAGAGGCAACTTTTTCCATCATTTGAATTGGATATTGAAGGAGGGAGCCCAGTTCCTCCATTATTGAATATTAATGGAGAGAACAAACCAGCCTGAAAAACAAACGGTATGGTCTTCATATTCTGACCACCAAAAACTCAAAAACAGGGGCTCTAAAATAGCACAGTTTTCCTTAAACTTTGAATTTTTTTCTTGATATATTTTTTCTGAACTTCAGGGCCATATATAGAACCCCAGTCTGTAAGCAAATTGCTCTTCACAAATGCTCACAGCAGGCCAGGTGGCTAAGGCATTGCACATCTACAATTAACAATATCATCTGACTAAGTGAACACTTACTATTTTCTTGTTTAAAAAAGAAAACACAAGGCAGAATTTGTTTTGAATGTATTTCCAAATAACAATTTATACCAAGAAGAACGCATAACAATTACTGTAGAAAAGACACAAGGAGAAAGACACTTCCCAAGCAACCTTGGGGCCAGAACGTCTGCCAGGCAGAAAAGATGTCATTGCCCAACCAGCTATACCAATGTGCTTTCTAAAAAGTAGAACCGTATTTCTACTTCTCAAGTTAAACATCTGAATTTAGGCATTTTTGACAAGTAGAGTATGTTCACAAGCATTCCTCTAAAAAGTTGCTACCCGTCCGTCCTCTCCCCAAACCTTTCCTCTGCCCACCAAATTGCTAATTCACTTCATCTCACAGAGACAGTTGACAATCTCCTTTCTACCCTAATCTGCTCATGTATTTATTTGATATTTGTAATTGAACTAAAAACCTTTTAATGCAACAGCTGTCCTTTAGATGACTAGTTGAAAATCATTAACTTCATCTACTATGGATTCCTCTTTTGATTTAACATTTGGAAACACACTACATAGTGGCATCAGGAGGTGTTTGTGGCTTGAGGATAAGCTTTGGAAATCTTGGAGGAAATCGTCTCATTCCACAGTGGCCCCCACCTGTTAAATTCCAGCACTCTGGGAGGCCAAGGCAGGTGGATTGCCTGAGCTCACAGGTTTGAGACCAGCCCGAGCCAGAGCGAGACCCCATCTCTAAAAACAGCTGGGTGTTGTGGCAGGCGCCTATAGTCCCAGCTACTCGGGAGGTTGAGGCAAGAGAATTGCTTGAGCCCAAGAGCCTGAGGTTGCTGTGAACTATGACTCCATGGCACTCTATTGGGGGCAACAAAGTGAGACTCTGTCTAAAAAAAAACAAAATTTGAGATCTGCCGATACCTCTGCCAATTATTATTCTTAAGCCTGAGATACCAGAACAGAAGAAATGCACTTGTCCCCGTCCCCCAAGAAATTAGAGAAGCCTTTTGCGGTTTCAGTCTTGGCCCAGTAAAACAGACCTACTGTTCACTCTCAAGACTCCTTACTTCCAAAAAGGTGATAAAACTACTAAGATTATTTGAAACAAAGGAAAAGAAAAAAGTCAAGGAATTGTCCAGGGTGATATATGGGAGAAAGAAGTCTTTAGCTAATATGTGAAATAAAATTAATTTTGTGTTGATTGTATAAATTTATGTTTTTTGAGAAATCCAATAACAAAAATATCTTTGTAGGGAAAATAAATAAAATTTTAAGATATCTGAGGCTTCTCTAGTTTATTGGGTTATAAAGCTCTGATTACTTAAAAAGTAAATACAGAACTTCTAGCAACATTAGATTACTCAGATCAAAATATTGTCTTAAAACATAACCAAATTTATAGAGTTTAGTATAAGCTACATTTTGCAAGATATTTTTATTTGAAGACGAAAAAGACACAGGGGGATAAATTAATAATGTTTCCCTTGGGGGCTCCGATGACTTTTTAAAACACTATTGTAAACGTGTTTTGCCTGTCACTACAAACACCCCTTATGTGACACTTTGCTTTTGTCTGTATCTTGACAGCTCAATTCCAAAAAGCCAAGTCAGACTAGGAAATTATCGTGGGAAAAGAATAATGGTGCAGAAAAGCCCAAGTGCTCCTCAGCCCTCCATGAAGAAAAACCACGAGATCAGCCCTGAATCTTCACACGAGCCACGCAGGAGCCTCCTCTGTCCTGCAGGGAGAATTTAGCTCAGTAACATTCAGCCAGTTTTCATTCTGTTCCTTTCGGATTCTTAAATGTTTTAAAATGACTATTATTATTTTTAAAGATGACAAGAAAGGAATCCTAACAGCTTGGCTCTCTCTAAATCCTAGAGAGTCAAGGCGAATCTTCAGAAAGGTCCAGTGTCCTCTGCACACTGGGCCCCTAAGTGCGGATTCCAGGTGCCTCCAGCAGTAGTGCACAAAAGTGGCCAACCCCGCCCTGGCCCCCGCCCTGGCCCCCGCGCCATAAAGCGCATCCGGAGGAGCCCGTGTGGCCCTTCACACCTCCAGCTGGAGGAGAAGAGAACACTACACCATACCCTGTTGTGTTCGGGCTCTACCCGCACAGGCAGCGGCCCTGTGTCATGGGAGCAGGGCTGCAGTGGACGGGGGGACACGTGAATGATGGGCAAGATTGACGTTGTCTAAAAATATGCTAATGCGTTACAGAAATGAGACGTGAATGCTGCATGTTCTGTGCACAGAAAGTAAGCGGCAGACAGGCGCTCTGCACACCGCTGGGAGGGAGACCTCGGTGCGGAGGCTCAACACACCAGCCTGGACAGGCGGACCTGAGAGAGCCCAGGGTGCAGAGAGACCCCAAAAGTCAGTGTGCGCAGGAGTGTGTGCGCAGGTGCGTGAGCAGTTGTCACCACCCTTTAGCTTCTGCCATGTTGCTGAGCACAGAAACATTAGGAAGAACGGAAGGATTGATACTGTTAATTAAAATAAAATTCTCCTTTCCTCTGATAGATCTTAAGACATAGTAAAGTTTCAATTCAGCCCTTCAGAAAAATTAAAATCCTAGCAGGCTCAAGCAAATCATCTCTAAGCGGGATGTCAGGGAACTTCCCCCAAATCCCTTCAATTCCTTCCGTGTCCCCAGTCGGCTTCATAGACGCTGGTGCCATAGACCTCAAATTCTGTCCTCGTCTCCTGACGTAAAGAAACCCTTATCTGTGACCACAGGCTCCGCTCCTGCGGCTTGCAGAGAAATTAGGAAAAGATGGACTCACCTTCGTCTGTTCTGAGGGATCTTAGAATTTTCCTTTTTAATTTCTCGAAGCATGGTCGGTGGCTGACATTTTTTATGACAAACTTTATGGTTGCATTGTGACTGTCCTGGAGAATGCTCTCTATTTTAAATTTTCTGTGCAATGAGGAAATAGATCCAATTCTCAGCCCCGTCTCCCTTCATATTTTGGTTAAACAAGTAACATATGTTACTTTGGGTGGAAAAGAATAATTCAAAAAGTTGAGACAAGAAGGAGAAAAGGAAAGATAATAAAGAGTCAACATCCTGCCCTTAGAAATAATCACTGCCGGGGCTTTGTGGATGGCCGTCAGGACATGTGTGCACATGGGGATGTGCATGTACACGACACAGGATGGTGTCACACGCACACGCCCAGCTCAGGACCTTCCCCACCGTGCGTGTCTTCTGCATTCAAAAGCCAGGAGACTGGGAGGGACCATGTGGTAAGGAAGCCCATCTCCACAGGTTTATAACAGAAGGACTTGGGGACCCGGGGTGACCACAGCCTCTGACATCACCGTCCCCTCTAAGCCAAGACTGTACTTCCTAGAATCCCTTTCCCCACATAGTCTGGACAGAGTCTGCCTAGGGAAGACCTGGCTTGTCCACGACTGACTTAGGATACGACCCGTATCCCTGACCTTACCCTTCTTAGGCACACCCAGGACATCAGCGGAAACACGGGTGGTAGGGAAGTGACAGGAGCAGAGGCTGGAGGTGGGAAGGAGGGTGGGACAGCCCAGCCCCCTGCTGACCGGGGAGTCCAGGGCCCCAGCACTGTCTATGGGGTCTTCCAACAAGGCACAGCCTGCTCCACAGATGGACAAAGCATGAGCGCCAACACTCAGCCCAAGGTGGTGCAGCCAGCCAGCGTCAGAGCCAGGATCCAGGCCTGCACTGTGACCCAGTGCCCTCAGGCCACCCTACTGAGCAGGGACCAGCCGGCTTCACTGTATGGAGGTGAGAAAGGGGGCCGCAGATTTTCAGGGTGACATGGAGAAGCAGTCAGAGAAATGCGCCGGGCAGCATGCAGGCCTGCAGAGGGGACAGACAGGGGCCAGAGGCGAGCAGAACAGCTCGGGCGCCAGGTCCGCAGCCCCTCCTGGAGGCTGCCTTGACCCTGGCCTCCGGTGTCCCTGAAAGCTGACTGAGCCCCATCTGACTGGGCTTACTGCTTTCTAAATGTGCCTTCTGAATGCCAGTATCCATGTTCCTGCACTGTTTGCTCTTCATTTTTGTAGTCCTGTAATAATTTGAGTCTTTTATCTGTAAAATTCAATTCTGAGTCATTTCTCATCCTCAGCTGTGCAGCATTTCTGTCCATTCCCCTCCTAAGACCAAAAGGCCACAATGGGACACTTCTGGTCGCAGACTGAACCAGGCCCCAGAGGTGGAACAGGTACCACCAGGGATCTGATCTTCATACTTGGAAAAGGGCAGTCTGATCTCAAGTCTCTATTGCTCTTGACCCAGAATGTGACACTGACATAGGTGCTACCCGGAGTCAGCCCAGCGTCTGCGAGCCCTGCAGGGCTGCTCTCTCTGCGGTGCCCCCTGCCTGTGATGCCCTGAGTCAGCCCAGCATCCGCGATCCCAGCAGCGTCCCCTGCCTGCGATGCCTTCTTGTCTCCACTACACTTTCCTTCCGCTTTCGTCTGGTCATGTTCCCTAACTTCAGTGCATTTTGATGAATTTTAGCTTGCTCTTTGCACTCCATTCTTTAATTTAAATTTGCAATGACTAGAACATTTAATTTTCTTTTAAGAAAAGCAAACAAAAGGAAGTAGCTTTTTATTAGATGCACTAATTGATTTTTCCTGCAGTAGGAAAGAAGCCTTCCTGCCCTGGTCACATGGCCTGTGATGAAGATGCTAGGCCGTAGTCCTCTGTGGCTCCATAAACCCTGAGCCCACGATGCTGTCCCAGGGAGGAGCCTCCTTGGGGTGAGCCGAGACCTGGAGTCTTCCAGAAAATGAGAGAACAGATTTCACTGTCCGTCCAGTAACCAGCAGGTGCACCCGTGATCTGGTTCTGGAAGGGAAGGGGGGGGTCCAGAGAACCTGTTTCTGCAATCCTTTAAAAGGGACCTCAGAGTTATGTGCAGAGACAGTTATCACTTCTGGTGGTAGAAAAAAGAATAAATACAAGTCAGTTTAACAAGATGCTCCAAGGCCATTGGTGATGCTAAAAGATTATAAATCAAAAGAATTTTTTCTTCTACTTACACATCTTCCAACAATCTCATTACAAATAAATCTATAAATAAAAATTCACATAGTATTCACCTCCTAACAGCTATGAAAGTATTTGCCTTGATTGACAATTTAAAATAATGTTTTCAAATAGGAGACTAACTCTGTAAAACAGTTCTTGGTAAACTCCAAACTGGGGTGAAGGGAAACATTACTTCACATTGGTTTTTAACTTCTGTTTGGCATAAAATGGTGTGACCTTCAAACTGTGGTAGCTGGTAATGGGCAGGTGGTGCCTTGATGCCGGAAGACAAAGTTCACGAAAACTGAAGCAACTGGTTTTTACACAAATCTGTTTTGAGAAAACTTTAGTTTATATTTTTAAACCCTGGCTGTATTATGGCATAGGATATATTATTGGCCATATGAAGTAAGATGTGAGATTTCAAATAAATCTCTATTTATGGCTGAGTGCCTGAGAGATGAAGCAGCCCCTTTGCACACACGTGCAGACGCTTCCTTAACAGGACTGGTAATGCAGCTGTGACTATAACCAGTGCTCTGAGCCCCATGCGTTCCCAATGCTGGTTCTCTGTGTTTATTCTCAGAAAGCGCTTCCGTGCTCTGCTACCTCATAGGAAAGCCTTATAGGTCCCACCATACTCGAAATGGGAGTATTCCAGGTGATATTAATACTGTACTAGCAACCTTAAAACAACCCTTTCACGTGACAAGCGGGAGGCTGAGGCAGCTCACACAGAGCCCAACAGCAGCCGCCAGTCCAGAGCGTTTGCTGTGTGTCATCAGCTGGTGGCCCTGAAGATCAGAGACCAGAGTTTGCTTCTCGAGGTCTGCAGATGGACACCTCTCGCCAGTCTGTTCTCCTCTGTTACTCAGTTAGCCTGACATTCAGTAAGTGCAGCCTGGAGGGAGATCCCGTCTCTGTTGCTGTGGGGCAGGGGCCTTAGTTCTCGCCCCATTGGCCGGGGTCCCTGTGCGTAGCACACCAACACCTGTACTTCCACTTTCCTGGGGAGGCGATGTCAGCAATCTCGCATTCCCACTCACGTCTCCCACCCAGAGCACAACTTTGAGAGGTGTGACACTCTTTCACAGCCACCAGGAATAACATAATCAAAGGCTACTCAGCACTGGGCACCAGCATTAGGGGGCGAATCTTAACAGCTGAGTCGGACTTTCTCCACGGACTTTCCGAGAGAAGGCATCGGCTTCTGTGCTCTGCACAAATCCAGCTCTTTTGTCCTAGTTCTTTGTGCTCAGGAGTCCTACCTGACATGACTCAAATGGGGATGTCCGTGGTGGGACTGTCCAGCATTATCTGCACTTTCTATTAAAGGGGGGGTTACCTCTAAAATGACAGACCACACAACACTGACGTGGCATTTGGTGGGTCTGCTTGGGATTTTGTGTTTCCAGTGTGTGCAAAAGCGTCCACTAGCAGAAAAATGTCTTTCATTTTGTGTATAATTCTGACAGTGAATATTCTAAATCCACACAAAATGCTTTTTTAAACAATCCAATGACCATTAAAAGAATGTATGTATATAGAATAAAACGAGAAATTACACTATAGGTAAGAGTTGTGTCAAAGTGGCGGAATGATGAGTGCTTTTGTTCTATTTCCCAAAATGTGATCAGACTTCTTGTCCCATAAACAATAGCATTATAAAATCTCCCATCTAATTCCTTGACGTCTTGGTCTGTTTGCAGATCTGTGCATTCTGTCACTGAGGAGATGTGCGGTGAGCACTGTGAACCGAGAGGCTGAACTGTTCCTCTCCTGGGGTGGGAAAGGCTGCAGTGCCGTCCAGCCTCCTGGAAGCAGAGGTGAAGACTCCCTCCCAGGCTAAGTCTGCCTACAGGCACAGAAAAACGCTCCCGATGTGCAATGCCCAAAACTACCAAGGAAAATGCACTTGTATATACTTACATTTCAAACATGGTTGCCTGGGCTCAAAAGCAAGAAACCTTTGGGGGAAGAAAGGATGATGAAGTTGCAGTGCAGAGTTTCGGAGGACTCTTACCTCTGCGTTTTCTGATAGATCTCAATCCCTGGTAGCTTAGATCACAGGCTCAGGACAGAGACCTCAGAAAGGGAGGTCACATCAAAGCTGGACCCCCAAGGTGAAGGACCCACAAAAAGATGGCAGGTATACATGCCTGTTTTGATTTGAGCTCCAGGTATATTGATAATAAAGAAAAATTCTTAATGATGAGTTCTCTTTATGTGAACTTAAAGTCTCATTTCATAAAACTGTTCTAGAAAAAAAAAATTTTTAAGAAATCAAAAAAACTTGGAATATACCATTTCTAGGAAACTTAAAATTTTCCATGAATATTAAAGCCATAATCAGATAATATAAAATAGAAGGAAGAGTTATGGTGAAGAGAAATAGGCGGACACAAAAGCACAGTGCAGAATCAAAACCATAAAAATCGCAGATATGAGAACGACCATCTTAAAAGGAAATGACCATGTTTAACATGTTTAAGTTTTGACAAAGAATGAAATCCTGAGTTAAGAAGAGCTCTAAAAATTAAATTGCAATCTTATGGCCACACGTTTGGCAATTGGAGAAAATAAATTCCAAGGAAAAATACCAAGTTCAAAACCCACTCAAAAAGAAGTAAAAAACACTTGAGTTGTCATTTATCTACTACTTTGTCCCACGACAAAAACAGTAGCTTCAGGTAGGTTTTATGGAAAAATTATACTAAATACTAAGATGGTCTAGAAGTTAAATAATAACAACAGTACCCAATTTGAAACAGTTCAAACTATTGACTGAGAAAGTAAACCTCTATAAATTACCCAAAATGCAGTGAGTACAGAAAACTTGTTTTAGAGGGTAAGAGACATGGAGTGTGATTGGCCAATGTCCATTCCATTAGAGTTCTAGGAAAGGATAGTAAATAAATGTAACAGAAACACTATTGAAAGAGAAGATGGGGCGGCACCTGTGGCTCAGTCAGTAGGGTGCTGGGCCCATATGCCAGAGGTGGTGGGTTCAAACCCAGCCCCAGCCAAAAACCACAAAAAACAAAAAAAAGAAAGAAAGAAAGAGAAGATGACTGGCAATTTTCTAAAATCAATAAACAACACGAACCTTTGTATTCAGAAATCCCTACACATCCACATAGTGCATTAGAGAAATGTTCACAATTGGGATGCCACAATAAAATGAAAGAGCACCAAAAGCAGACAGGAGAAAATATGTCGATAAAATAATAATCATTAGGCAGATAGCTGACTACGAACAAACAAATAAAGCACTTAACAATGCACTTTTAAAAATAAGAAAATCAAGAACAAATGAAACCCAAAATTAGTAGACAGAAAAAATAATAAAGATCAGAGCAGAAATAAATGAAATTGAGACAAAAACACAATAAAAAGATCGGCAAATCAGAAAGTTTTTTTAAAAAGTAAAGTTGACTAAACTTTAGTTAGACTAAGAAAAAAATCAAAATATATCAAATCAGAGATGAAAAACATTATAATAGATACCACAAAAGTTTAAAGGAACATTAGAGACTGTTATTATCATCTATTGGATTGTCAATACATTAGAAAACGTAGAAGAAATGGAGAAACTCCTAGACATATACAACCAAGATTGAAACACAAAGAAGTAGAAAACCTGAAGGGACCTGATAATGAGTAACAAGATAAAAGAAGTAAGAAGTTCTCCATCAGAGAAAAACCCAGGACCTGGTGCCATCACTGTAGAATTATACCAGATATTTAAAGATGAACTAATACCAGTTGAGATGGGATAAAAATCCCGTCACTCTCACCCCCTTTCTTGCTTTCCTTTTTGCTTCACCCTTAAATTCTTGCTAAATCAGCAAGACACAATCAACAGCGGGAGCGGAGAGGGAGACTGCTTAACAGTAGTTTAGGGAAGTTACTAAGGCTTAACAATAGTTTAGGAGTAGGCAAAATAAATAACAAAAGCATTAATAAATGATAAACAGTAGAAAGCAGTAGACATGAAGTATAGTATAAGTGTGTAAGAAATCATAATAAACTGCTTACTGTTTAATGAAATGTTAAAAGAGACAGAAGGGAAAAAAAGGGGAAGGAGAGGTAATGGTGCTGAAAAAGTCTGCGCTGCAGAAACTAGTCCACACTTCCCCAATTTACCCTCCGTGACCCCCAACATACTGAGAGGCCCAACCAGACATGGTGGCTAGAAAGATATCGTTATAAAGAATGACTAGATACCAATGTGACTGGATGTCTGTGATTATTTTATTGTATACCCTGTAAGCATTTAAACAATACCTGCCTCTGCAATTTTCTGATCATGCAAACTCACCCAAGATTGCATCAGCCCACATTATATAAGCTGAACTCTACCAGTGGTCTGGACTGCTCTCTATACTGGGGGGATGGCCGGCTGTTTGGTCTTTTCTTTAATAAAGACTTCCTAATTGGCACTGTATTAATTGACTTTGGGTCTTGATATCTAGCGTCTGTCCTATAATACAGTTATATTCAAACTATTCCAAAAAATTGAGAAAGTGGGAATATTTCCAAACTATTCTACAAGCCCAGCAATATCCTGATAGCAAAACCAGACAAAGACACAAAAACAATAACAAAAAGGGAAAATATAGGCCAATATCACTGATGAGCAAAGATGCAAAGGTCTTCATTATTAAGAACAATATTTACCGTGATCAAGTGGGAATCTTCCAAGGGTACAAAGATGGTTCATTGCATGCAAATCAATGAGCAGAATACGTCACATTAAGGACAAAAACCACCTGATCAATCGTCTCAATGGATGATGAAAATATTCAGTAAAATTCAATTGTCCCTTCATGATAAAAACTTTTAACAAAGGAGTTATAGAAGGAATGCAACTCAAAACAGTAAAGACGGTGTATGACACACTCTCAGCTGGCATCCTGCTGGATGGGAAAACTGAAAGCCCTTCCTTTAACATCTGGAACAAGACAAGGATGCCCACTCTCACCACATGCATGCAGCAAAGTATTGGAAGCCCTTGTCAGGGGTTGTGGAGCAAAAACCTGACCTGGTTTGAAAGCCCACTGGGAAACTCTTCTGAGGAAAAATAATCTACACCAGTTTAAAACACAGAATCTGAGCTGCCTGCAGAAAGACTTCATACTCTCTGGCCATGCAGTAAACCGAGACAATGCAGCAATCCTCTGGCTTCCTTGGAGGCTGTTATTGATCCCTAATAAAAGCACATATGCAAAATGAAAAAATGCCAAAGATAGGGTTAAAAGAATTCCAAGTCCCCAGGAAGATTAGATATGGAGAGAAGCTGGGTAAAAGGTAAGGGGTTCCTAACAAACAGCCGATAGCATGTTTAGAAAGGGGGGGAATAAATTTTACTCTCAGGTCTGATTATCTGCATGAAGTGCAGTAATTATTAGCCACCTAGGCTTTTCTCCCTTCTCTTTTTTCTTTTTCTTTTTCTTTTTTTTTTTTTACATAATGTTACATTTATGTCTAAGTTTTTTATTTGAAAAAATATTTTTGTAAAATAAGATTACAGTTTAAAATGTGCTTGACTTCTCAGCCCCCAGTTAAATGCCAATTGTTGGGGATCGTGGTGCACAGACCCCAGCTATGTTTGAGAGTCAGTTGGGAAAGGAGACTAATCCTAACCAGAAGAACTAGACAAAGAAGGAAATAAAGGGGCATCCAAGTTGGAAAGAGGTCAGATTGTTCTTATTTACAGAAATGATAAATGCTTGAAGGACTGAAAATATCACATGTACACTACAAATGAGTGCAACTATTCTGTATCAGTAAAGATTAAAAATTTCAAAAATAAATAAAACAAAGGATTGGGGGGGAGAAACCTACTGAGAGGCTGCAAACTGATCCCACGATGTGAGAAAAGATAATACCTCACAGTCAGGTTGGTTTATTCTAGGAGCACAGGACGAATTTCATATTAGAACATTCCCTTAGATAATTTACCACTCTACTGTATTAAACAAAAGCACCCATATTATGACCTTACTAGATGTGGGGAGAGTTTCAGGACTATTTCACTGATTTCACTTCTACCTCTCCATCCGACTTTTCACTAGAGATTTCAGCAATCCATATAAGACAAGAAAAAGAAATAAAAATAAAAAAAGAAATAAAGGATTTATGTTAAGAAGTGAAAAAATTTAAAAATATCTTCATTCCCAAACGATACTTTCCATTAAAATATAGAATCTACAGGGCAATTATTAAATAAGTAAGAGAGCTTGGCAAAGTTATATAGGTAAGTGATCAAGTCATAGAAGCCCGTTGCATTTCCATACACCAGGAGCAAACTGAAATTTAATTTTTAAAAGGTACTATCTACAAGTGTAACAAAAGATGTTTCTAAGAATAAATGCAGCAAACATGTATAAGACCTTAATGCAAGAAATTCTAAAACTACATTAAAAGACATTTTTAAGAAGTCCCTAACTAAATAGGAACACATGTCAGATGTATAGCTGGGAAGACTCAACATTGGAATCACATCAACTCTTCCACAAATTAATTCATGGAATTAATTAAATCTAATTAAAATGCAAATTAATGTTTCATGGAATTTGACAATATGATTGCAAAGTGTATATGTAAGTTGGGGTTGCCAATAGCTGAGATGCTTTGAATAAGGAAAACAAGGTGAAGGCGCCAGCGTGAGGGACACCAACACACATCAGCACGGCTATGAGCGGCACCAGGCAGGAGCAGACAGACCCAGCGACAGGCCAAACAGCCACGAAGCTGGCCTGCGAGATTGGACAGAAACTGGATTTCCTGCCGACTCTGTGGGAAAATTAGGACTTTACACTGATTTAAGTAAATGAAAATGAATGCACACTCACCATACACGTAAAAAAAAATCATTCCAGATAGACCAAAATTTTTAATGTCAAAGGCAGAAAACTCTAAAATATGAAGGAAAAAAAAGCCCACACGGGCAGCCCAACCTGGAAGAAATGGACTAGGTTCAGAGGAGCAGCTCTGAGGGGTAGGAGCCGCAGCCTGGAGTTTTGCTGCCTCGATTCTGATCCCGGCAGATCAAGTAAAAACCTTTTACCTCAAGTAAAAACTTGTAATTGCTAAATTTTATGAACTCTTAGTATGGGCTTGACTCACAGGGGTGTCCAACCTGAGGTCCAGGGATCCCATGCAGATTATTTGAGGACTATCTGGCTTGTATGAGGTATTGGATATCCAAAAAAAGTATGCACAGACCTTTTCTTTTGCTCGTCAGCTCTCCTTAGTGTCTCTACATTGACTGTGTGGCCCAAGACAACTCTTCTTCCAATGTGTGGCAAAAAAGAAAAAAGGTTGGACACCCCAGGGAGGAAAGTATCTGAGATCACTCACCCTCACGGCTCTCCTCAGAAGCAAGCACCATCAGTGTGCCCATTTTACAGATAAGGAGACTGAGGTAGTGTTGCTAGCAAGTGGGGCACATGGAAATCCAATGTGTGAGATGGAGAAGCCCGCATTATTCTGGCATATGCAGGCACGGAAATGCACTGGCCCCCAGACCTGCTGACCCCGTGCTCATGCCTCTGGCTTTTCCATTACCCCTAAAGGATTCCCAGATCATTTCAAAATCAATTCTTCAGGCCAAAGACGAGGCCCAGAGACCTTCAGGGACCCTGCCAGCAGTTGGTAGTGATCAAGGCAGGACGGGAACACCTTGGGCCTGGAACTCCTGGGCACACTCCTGC
The DNA here is from genome assembly GCA_963574655.1 of Perodicticus potto. Lineage (NCBI taxonomy): Eukaryota > Metazoa > Chordata > Mammalia > Primates > Lorisidae > Perodicticus > Perodicticus potto. The sequence goes on from CAUYRH010174036.1 coordinate 21,377, forward strand.
CCACACTGGGAGCAGCCAGGCTGGTCCTCTCTTGGGGGGATGGAGACCTGGAATTTTAATCAGGAGAAGCCATGGAGGATTCTAATGAAACCCCTGAGATCCTGTCATTCTCTAACAAGGGGGACAGATCTTGCTTCCCCTGCCCTTTCTTAGCCCTCTTCTAATTGTAGCCGAGTGCACAAAGACACAACATTTATGTTTTTTGTCCTAAAATACAATCACCTCCCAGCTCGAGAATGCTGTGGTGCAGTTCTTAGTATATAGCAAGGTGCTGCCCTGGGGAGCCCTCTGCTCCTCGGAGGTCAGCAGGCATCATGGAAGAGGAGCGAACGGTTAGGGCACAGCTGACCAGGGAGATCCAGGTTCCTGTGCCCTCACTGAAATTTGCATTCATTAATATTTAACTTTGCATACAGTAAAATTCACCTGTTTGGTGTGCTGTCTAGACTTGACCAATGCATGTGTTTGTGTGACCATCACCACTGTCAAACAGAGAACAGCTCCATCACCCCGAGGGCCCTGAGTGCTGCCCTCTACAGCCAGCCCTTTGCCCCTCAGTGTTCCAAGGTCTCTTGACCTTTTCCAGAACGTCATTTAACTGAAACCACAGAGCGAAGCCTATGAACCCTGCTGCTTTTGGCTGCTTGTGGCATCTGAAATTCACACGTTCTGGGGCATCGGTCAATCATGTGCCCCTCTTCACAGCTGAGAGTTGTCCCACCTCTGGATGGGCTACATTTGCTTATCCAACCACCCAGCAGGACTTCAGTTTAATCAGTTTGCAATTTGAGGCAGTTATGAATAAAGCCACTCTAAATATTTACAGACTTTTAAAATGTAAGCACAGATTTCCTTGTTTTTTTTTTAATTTGGGTACATATCTAGGTGGGAATACTGATTTGGTAACTTTCAA